>JAREIK010000268.1:0-37930 GCA_029783825.1 Sapria himalayana | reverse complement strand
CTTGAAGAAGGAAGAGTGAGCAACTTGTTAGAATATTACTTGTGCATATCTCTAGCTAAACAAAATGAGATTTTTTGGTGGTATCATTATTCTTGATTCTCATTTTGTTCTTTACTTGGCTGACTAACCTAACCATGATTCTTTGCAGGACATCTACTATGCAAACATTGCGTCGATTTTAAAAGGTGACGACTTCAAGTGTCAAATGTTCATGTAGGTTTTGGTTTTTGATTTTGATTATGATTATGATTTTTTTTTGTTTTTTAAAATGTTTCTACTGTGAAATGAAAGTTTTTGTGTTTGTGTTGATGCAATTTGAACCTTAAAATTGGATGCAGTTTGAGATTGTGCCAAGAAGAGGAGAGCCAGAAGTGACCAGAAGAAAGCCAAATTACTTCCTTTTAGTGCGAGCCAGCACAAATTGGTGCGGCCAAAATATCTATCAGCCAAAATATAATCCACACACTAAATCATTTTTAATTATTTTTATAATTTTTCAGCACTATATTTATTTTCCACACTACCATAACACACTACATGCATTCACTTCCCACACTGCCTCACAAAGCATGCCACATTTCATGATTATAACTGCCCACTACCTTTCCACACACTCATTCACCGTGTACACTATCACATGGCACATGCCACACTGCCACCTGATTTATGCAGCATAAATGCGATCTCATCAATATGAGCTATGGTGAGTCCACTTTACTTCAAGATTTTGGTCGTTTTGTTGATCTTTTTAATGAAGTATGAGCTGTAACTATTCACAATTGAAGCTAGATGCAAGTCGAGCAGAGGACCAACAACTGATGGTGATGTTGGGGTCAGCATAAGTGCTCCTCGTGGTGCTCTGGCTATAGTGCCCATATGGATTCTCCAGTGCCCAAACGAAATACAGGTTTCATTCTCACGAAGTGCTATATGGCTCTGGTAGTGGTCAGTAATCTGTTACTAGATTCTCTCTGGTTGATGATTCCAACAGCTACTAGGTAATTATTTTATTTCTTCCATGTTCTAAAATAGTCTTTTGGAAATACAATATTTGTTGTATGGATGAAAATTTGTAGAATGATTGGTAAATACTATATATATGCCACATAACTTCATAATTCTCTCAATCAGTATTCATCATGCATATTGGTTTGAAGGTAATAAAGATTTTCATCTAGAATCAGTCCAGGAATTGCAATGTCAGACTCAAGATTATGAACAAGAGTGGCACATCTTGAGTATACATTTAGCAGTGCTAAATTAGGACTGTAGATGGATAAAGAACAAGGGAGACAATATAGAGAGAGAATTTTGGAGTTTTTTTTTCTTTTTGATTATAGATATTGTTGGGCAATCGCGCTTCCACGGGTAGTGAGAATAAGAACAGAAAACACAGAAACAAGCAATATATATATATCTCAATCCACAAGCTTCCATGACAGAATCAAAACGAGAAATCAACACAGAAATAACGTGGTTCGCTAGTCGCTCAGTACGACTAGCTACCTCCACCAGAAAATGCTTATGCGTTACAGATTAAAACCACGAAATGGAGCATCTTACAGTATGCAGCATTTGGCAGTCGTGAAATCGCGCAGAGAGAGAGGAGAACGAAGATAAACAGTTAAACCGGGTCAAAAAACAGCCACCCGAAAAATAAATACAAATCATTTTATACAAAAATAAACATTCGGTTTATTTAACCGAAGCGGGACCTCCATTATTGTGCTACTGCTGCATCCTCGGGCTTTTAATATTTCATTTCCTGCACTTACATGAAAATATTAAAACAGATTATAAGTAAAAACAAATTACATATACAGCAGATATTTTCTCAATATCTTCTTTATAGTCATCATGTGGTAATCTACAAAAATAAAATGTCGAAGATACAAAATGAGCAAGAATATTCTCAATAATAAGAACTTGAGTTTCATGAAATTTATATAGTTGTTGCCATTAATGTTGAAACAGAGTTTTGCTATTTATGATGATATTTGTAGATGCTTAATTTTATTCTTTGATTTCTTAAACATGTATGTACTACTTACAATACTAATTTATTACTATTTTGTAGATATCCCAACACCCAACACACATGCATGTCTGCATGTATACGAACATACATGCACTTGCACACAACACATATATGTGTTTGTACATGCATAGATAAATACATTTATACTCACTAAGGCACATATGTGTATATATGTGTGTGTTTTTGTGTGGACGTATCATATATACATATGCGCATCTACAAATTCATAGATACACATGTACATACATGCATACATGCATACATATATACATGATCACTAGATATGTCTTAATAGTCATTCCACACACACACATATAGGTAGGCATATATACATACATACACATAGATATGTATATATATAAATACAGACAATTACATATACATGTATATATGAAGTATGATTTTTTTTTCTAGATTGTTAGGCCTGAACTATCGGTGATAAATTTAAAGCAAGGAAATTTAATCAAAAGTGGGTCAATCAACCGTTTTGTAGCACATGACAACTAGAAAATGGCTTTAGAGCCATCTGCATGTCTCTTCCATTATAGAAAATCTAGAGGTTAGTTATGTTTTTTTTGCTGCTATTGATCCATCTGATAATCTACAAATTCCTTTATTTTTTTGAGTGTTATTAAATGTTTTTAGAGATAGAACATGTACTCTATAACAACATAGTCTACATGTGCACTAGAATAGCATAGTGCACGTGTGCACCACCCTTAGTGCTAACTATGTTGTAACTGTTTTTTTTTTTTGGGAAAATGAAGTTGCCCATTATGCATATTGTGCCCTTGGTATCACTAGTTGTTTCATTTCATTTGAGGGGTGCATAAATTAGCAATTTTTTCCCCTTTCTCTGTACTTAATCCTAACTCATACTGTGCACACCAAGCATGCACAATAGTGTGGGGGGAGGAGAAGCTAAAAAAGTTGACAGAAAGTTTGGTGTGTATTTGTGAGTAACACTGGTCCACTCTTGGTGTCAATTAGGAGAGCTGTGGTATGTTATGAATATGTAAATAAAAAATATTATTTATATAATATTGATATTGTAGAAAGAAAATACATATCAGATAGCGTCAATAATATTGACTGAGTCAATATTTATTTTATGGATGAAATTATGCACAATGATTGGTAAATGCTATATATGTGATACAAAACTCCAAAATTCTCTCAGTCATTATTCATCATGCATATTGGTAAATTCTATATAAGTGATGGTCAGAAATTTTTGGTAAATTAATAAATTTCCATCCTTTGTATTGTTTAAGTTTGAATTGTTGTATATGCAGGAAATGAAAGAAGTGAATGATGAGATGAAAGAAATGAAGAATGCAATGCAATAGCAGATGACGTATATGGAGTCATTGTTAGAGGTCTTGATGAGATAGATAGCACACCGAGTTCTAGTAGAGAACCCACGCAAGAGAGCCATGCACAAATAAACAAGCTAATGATGAAGATGATGATTTAGTTTTAAATGATTATGTACCTATGTTATGTTTTTGTTTAACCATGTAACTTTTGTATCATAGTTATTTCTGAATAGTTTTTAGTTTTTGTTAATTATAAAAAATGATTTATAGTATATGTTTTAATTTAATTTAATATAAACTATTTAAAATATGTAATCAAATTTTATGTAAAAAAATAAAATTGTAAAAATAGATTTGGAATGAAAATAGCTAGGGATTTTTCTCTCGCTAATTTAGCTAGGGATGTTTCTGTGCTTATTCAGTCGAAAATTATTAATTATTATTTTTAATTATGATTAAAATTAGCAAGGGAAAAAAATATAATTAGCTAGGGAATTTTCATTGTTATAATATTTTTAATTATTATTATTTTTAATTATTATTTTTAGTTTTTAATTATTATTTTTCCTCATTAATATTTTGCTACGAGCACTTTAGCTTGAAAATATTTTCCATCATTAATCCATCATTATTCTATTTTAGAGACGGAAAAAGCCCATATAGCTAAGAAAATTTTCCTTATAGTTTGGGATTTTTCTGGTAGTGGATAGACAAATAAACAGACAGACAGATAGATAGATATATAGATAAACATATAGATTAAGAGACAGATATAAAGAAATACAAATAGATAGATAGATAGTCATATAGATAGAAAGACAGATAAACATATATATAGATAGAAAAATAGACAAATAGACAGACAGATAGAAAGATAGATAGGCAGATATATATATATATAGACAGATAGACAGATATACAGATAGATATATACTACAAAAAAATGCCAGTTTAGCTAGGAAAATTTAGCTATGGAAAAATCCCTAGCTAAACAGCTAGGGATTAGTTAGTGAATAACAAGAGATTTTTGATTTTAAATTGAAATGAATATAAGCGATAGATTAGTGATGGATTAGTGATGGAAATGTTCAATTGAAAATATTCTGTCACTAATATTTTTGTAGAATTCCATACACAAAAAACCATGAAATTAGTGACAGTTTTAGCAATGGATTTTCTCTAACTAATTATATCGAGACATATTCCGGCACTGATATTGTCATAGATTTCTATGCAAAGAAAACTGAGAATTTAGTTTCAATTTAGCGACAGATTTTCCATAACTAATTATATCAAGACAAAATCCGTCGCTAATATTTTCGTAGAATTCAATGCAAAGAAAACCAGAACTTTAGTGACTAATTTAGTGATGGATTTTTCTAGCTAATTATATCGAGACAAAATCCGTCGCTAAATAATTATCTGAAATTTTTTTTACTATTTTATTTTTATTGTAAGTAATTATTTCTTAAATTTTATTTTTTATAAAATATATCCATTTTGCTAGGGGTTTTTTCTAGCTATTTATATTGGGAATAATTTCCATCTATCATCTTTAATGATTTAAAATTTTTAAATTTTTTATTTGTTTTAATATTTTATTTAATATTGTATATTAAATGTATGCCATGGTCTATAGATGAGCGATCATTGAAAGACACATTCTCCTCATAATATTATAAAAATAGGATATTATAAATAAATAATTTAAAAATATTAAATAACAAAAATTATATTATTAAGGACTAAAATAACTATTTTTATGATTATACAATTTTAAAAATATTATACAAAAAATTTTTCTAAAATATTTAATTAAGAAACTTAAAATTTGTATTAAAATCATATTAAATAATTAATTCTTTAATTATAATAAAATTTTAAGATATTTTAAAAAATAAATGAACATACATTAAAATTTGTACGATTAAAAAACTAAAATAATTCATTGTATGATTAAATAGAAAATATTTACCAAAACATCTGAATTTAGGAATAAACTAGTAAATATTAATATTATTATAAGTATGGAAAAAAAATTTTATGATTATAATAAACTTTTAAAAAAATTATTACTAAAAAATTTGAAAATCTTGAATTATAATAAAAATTTAAAATTTTTCATTAAATTTAAAAGAAAATAAATTGATATATAAAAATAAATACATAGATGTTTGCTCCTACTAAAATTTATAAGAATTAAATAATTGAGTAATATTTTTACTATTAACTTTTAATATTCAGTCTTTATTAAAATAATAAATATAACTTTTTTTAATAATCTTCTCACTTTAAGTAATTTTTAGAATTTTAAAAATTATAAAATATATCAAATAATATGAAATTTTATGCTTTTAAAATTATTTCATATTATCTTTATACAAATTAATATGAAATCATAAAAATTTATAACCATAAAATATATATATATATAGTTTTTTAAAATAAAGAGTATTTTATAACTCTCAGGAGAGTGGCTAGAAGACAAATCAACTTTTCATATATGCCTTATTATATGAAGTTTGTAAATTTTGTAGCCATTTGATTTTCTTTTCTAGTTATAAGGCTAAACATATATTTTTTGAAATTGTTTATATATTTATTATTTAATTAATATTATAATAAAAATTTTGTACGGTGTTTTTTTTTCATGGGTACCTTGCTACACGTACATGAATTTTGTTGAAAATATTTTGATAATAAATAAAAAAAATGAGTCATTATGTATTTTATATATTTATTATTTATTTAATATTTTCATAATGAAAAATTAAAATATTTTGATAATTTTAGTTCTGCCTCCACTTGTTGTCAAGACTCGAGAGACAACTTTAACGAGCGCCTAAGTCCTCTGCAGTCCACCTCTATCTCTCGACACGGATACATCAAAACCTAATTGAAGAGTAAGCGAGAATTACTTCTGCCATAAGTTTCTTATTGATTTGTGGTACGCTTTCTACCCTAATTCTTCATTGATTATCTTAATTCAAGAGTGTGTTTTGATTCTCTTGTTTGTTATTTCGAAATTTTTCTTCTACCCTAACTTTTACTGTATATTGCATTTTCCATTTAAATTATATATTAGATATTTGTGTCTGTATGATATCGTGTAAACTGTAAAGTGAAGTTATTACCACAGTTATATAAATTTCCGAAGATCCTCCTCATGCACACAATATCAATCTGGATGCTCGTGGTAAATCATTACAAGTACCAAGTTTATTAATCACCATGATATGCTTGGATTACTTATATAAACTGATTCGTATACATACTTCATGCATGTGTGATATAATGTGTTCTCATTGTGTGGATGTTGATGGTGCAAAGTAGGCATGCAGGCTTGATTTCTATGGTTTTTTTCACTCAGATAGTCTTGTGATTTTCAAAGTTAAACACAAAAAGGGTGTTGGTGTTTGTGGTGAGCAGTGTGTATGTAACATCATATTTAGTATTTACATAATAAATTATGTAGATATGATGATCCCAAGAGTAAAAACACATAAATATATATAATTGTAATTTAATATATGTATAACTATAAAAATAGTATACATAAACATAACTATATTTAAATGTAACAACATCTATTCAATACACACACACACACACACACACACATATATATAACTATATATAAATGTATTTAACAATATCTATATCAACATATAACTATATATAAATGTATTTATCTATATCAATACCTATACATAACTATATCTCTAAATATATATAATAACATGAAAAACTATATATAACTACTTATACAACATGTATAACTACATTTATAATTATATGTATAACTATGTGTGCAATCACACATGTAACTATAATTATTATTAAAACTTATAACAACATATATATAACTATATGTTTAACTATATATGTATAACTATTTATAAATATTTGTATAACTATATAAAACTCTTCATAACTATATTTAACTATATTTGTAACAAAGTAAACTATTTTTATAACTATATTTATAACTATATTTATAACTATATTTATAACTATATATAACTATTTCTTTAACTATATAATAATTTATAACTATATGTATAATTCTATATAACTATATTTCTAACAATATATACTATATGTATGATAATATATAACTATATATAATTGTATTTTATTATATGTATAACTAAAAAATGTTATATTTAACTATATCTTTAACTACATACATATTTATAACTATATTTATAATTGAATATAATTATATATAACTCTATTTATAACTAAATATACTCTAGGTAATAAAACATATAAGTATAAATAATTATCTTTTACTATATTTATAATCACATGTATAACAACATACAATTTTATGTTTAACTATATGTGTATAACTATATATAAATATTTGTATAACTATACAACACTATATAATTAAATATAACTATATTTGTAACTATGTATACACATTTGTATACATATATGTAAATCTATATATTTGTTTATAACTTTGTATACATTATATATAACTACTTATAACTATTTGTATTAATATATCTATATATAACTATATGTTTATCTATATGTAACTATTTATAAATATATTTACTATATGTAAAATAACATATAACTATAAATAATTATATCTTACTATATGTATAACTATAAAAGGTTTATACATAACTATATTTAAATATATAATTTACAACTTATATTTAATATATATTTGTATATAAAAATGTATTTTACTATATCTACACCTATACATAACTATATGTATAAATATATAAAATTATATGAAAGAATATATAAACCTATATGTATAAGTATAAGTATAACTATATGTGTTACTATATGTATAACCACATGTAACTATATTTATAATTACATGTATAAGAACATACAACATTATGTTTAACTATATGTGTATAACTATATATAAATATTTGTATAACTATATAACACTCTATATAATTAAATATAACTATATTTATAACTATGTATACATATATGTAAATCTATATAATTGTTTATAACTTTGTATGTATTTATGTATAACTACATATAACTACTTGTATGAATATATCTATATATAACTATATGTTTACCTATATATAATTATTTATAATTATATATAATATCTGTATAATAACATATAACTATACATACTTGTATCTTACTATATGTATAACTATAAAATCTTTATACATAAATATATTTAAATATATAATTTACAACTTATGTTTTATATACATTTGTATATATTAGTATATAAAAATATATTTTACTATATCTATACCTATACACAACTATATGTATAAATATATAAAATTATATGAAAAAATATTAATACCTACATGTAAAATTTAAGTATAACTATATGTGTTACTATATGTATAACCACATGTAACTATATTTATAATTACATGTATAACAACATACAACATTATGTTTAACTATATGTGTATAATTATATATAAATATTTGTATAGCTATATAACACTCTATATAATTAAATATAACTATATTTGTAACTATGTATACATATATGTAAATCTATATATTTGTTTATAACTTTGTATACATTTATGTATAACTACTTATAACTACTTGTATGAATATATATATATATATACAACTATATGTTTAACTATATATAACTATTTTAACTATATGTACTATATGTATAATAACATATAACTATACATATATGTCACACTATATTGGGCCGTTCCGATACAACAAGGCCCTTTTGATGCCTCTATGTTTGACATTACTCATCAATAATAGTTTCAGTGGTTAATTAATCCCATGAGTTGTTTTTACAGATTCTTTTGTCTGCTTGCTATTTATTTGTGTTTTGAATTATTTTTCATCTTACTGAACGTTTTTGCTATGTGGTTGGTGGTAAGGGGAGTGGTTGATTCCGAAGCCTCCTCCACTTGTTAATGATACCAACCCATATAATGTCTTCAGGCCTCGAGAGAAATCCTACCAGCTCCATACAATATAGGTATGTGGTCCAATAGTCTTTTATGATGCAATTAGAAGTTTTAATTGAAAATTTCATAGTCTTCTAAGTTGCTTCTCATGATGTGTTCAAATGCAACGGAGGTAAAATAATTTGTAGTCGTTTGAAAAACTTCATTTGGTAAGTAAGAAATTTATCTTATTGATCAACTCTTTCTATTAAGATTAGGAATGTAGTGTTGAGATAAATAATTTATCAAAGAAGATTTGATTTCCTATTACAATCTGCATCTCTTAGAAGAGATTAATAAGGTACACATACACTTATCAAACACTTATCTATCACAACCTTCCTATGTATATTTTTTCTTATAAAAATTAAACATTATGAATCATAAATTGAGTAATTAATTGTTTTTTAAATATTATTTATTTTTTTAATCTAACATATATTTTTTTATTATACTTTATTTTGGTCAATTATTTTAATTTTTTAGTTAATATTTTTTTTAATTGTCTTTCTTTTGAATTATAAATCATAAATTTTGAAAATAATTATATTATGAGAAATTGATTTTTTCAATTTAAAATCAAAGTTACAAATTAAATATTTTATTTTTAATCTTTTATTTTTAAATTTTTTACTTTCAAACATTTGTTATCTTTCTAATTTTCAATTTAAATTTTTATTAGTTTTAATTATATAGAAAATATTATCTATATATTGCATATATCAATGTATCTATTTTCATCATTGTCCTGTCAGCTCATTTATTACCATGACAAGAAAATATCTACTTAAAATTGAATCTTAATGTAATTTATAGATATAACAAATTTACTTTACATCCCACATATAAAACACAGTTGTTATATTACTTTAATATATATATCTTTATTGAAATCAATATTATGTGAAAATAATTTTCTTCTTTTATGTAGACACCAAACCAACTATCAAAATAATTATATTAATATTTTCTAAATTGATAAAAACTCTGTAAAAATATTTTTATTTTTATATTTCTTTCATGACTTATTTAATCAAGTGTAAATAAGTAGTATTTTGGATATGCATAGAGTAGAGAGAGAGAGAGAGAGATTGAAGAATCTTTTAAAAAAAGAAAAATAATTTTAATAAAAATGAAATATAGTATTTTGGATATATATAATCTTACCTTTCTCAAGTTAATGCATGCATATCACGTATTCCTAGCTTGGAAGAGTGGAAAAAAAATTATGGTCCTTTAATAGCCTGCTTGAAGATGTACTTACTTAGCTCACTTATAGATATGTAGGTTGTAGTGATCAAAATATCCTGAATTTTATTTCGAATGAAATGATATTTGGTCCATTGAAGTTTATCAATCTCTAGACTACAATGTGTTTGCCTATTTTTAAGTTTTTCTATCATTATTACTCTTCAAGGAGCCAAAAAGATTATCACATATTATTTACAATAGTTTTTTAGGATCGACAAATAGGAACATACAAATAGGTTAATCATTTTCATTGATTAATAATTTAGTAAATTTAACTTATAATCTAATGGGAAAATTTATCTTGTCAACCTTATAGCTCCATTTATCTTCTTCCCCTTTAAACATCATAGAACGCATCTATTAGTGCCCTGAACCCCTTTTTTCGAGCAAACCTGGTTCATGTAGATAATGGTGATGCAACTAGTGTGACCTCAATGTACCTACATCAGCTTTCTAATCAAAACGCTGCTGTCATAAGAAGGTTAGCTTTAGCCCTAGGAGTTCTTCCTTATGGGTTATTGGATCATAAACGGAGAGAGGTTGTCTTCAAGCTCTATGAGATTGAGGTGCAGGGTGATGCCGAGGCCAGAGATGTCGAAGCAAGGGTGAATGCTATCAGAGGGCTCATCTATCTAAAACACTTGTCCATGAAAGATTGGCTCCTAGTTCTCGCTTACCCATATATTATTTGATAAAGGAAAAGGTAATGGCTATTTTATTTGAAGCTATGGATGACTATTTTGTTGATAATAGAGGAGATGTTGGTTATTGGGTTTGTGAGGTAGCTATTGAAGGTATCGAGGTGTGTGCTTACATTTTCTGTGATGTATCATCTTTTCCTTCAAAATCACATCTAGCAACTGAAAATGAGGAAGACACTGAGGTAGTGACATTCTTTGATGAAGACATGGCTACTAATGTGGTGATGAGCATTTCTAAGAAAGCTATGGAAAAGATTAACAGATTACGCGAGGTTGCTGCAAGAACTCTATAAAGGATTCTACATAGTAAGAAGACCTTAGTCAAGTGCATACATTTAATGGATAAACTAGAGCTGGCTGTTCCATGCAATGTAGATATACTGTGGAGTGTGTGTATCATCATCTTCATCATCTCATGCTTGTTTTTTCTTTCTTATTTTTTTTTGATAATGGGCATGTTTTAATTGTAGGTTCTTGCCATGTGTTATTCTTGTTTCGTGTAGCTTCTTGAATTTCCTTGTTATAGTAAGGTTGTGATGTCTGGATTAGCTATTTCAATTGGTAGATTACAAGATTCTCACTGCCTGATGGCATGATGACACCACATACGAGAGCATATCCATGCCCCATTCCAATTTGCATCACTTAGGTCGGGGCATGATAATGACAATGTTACTTTGTCTCAGCTAATTGCATCAATATTGAGAGGCTATGTAAGATACAATATTTTTCTACTGGTCATGGCTGTGTTCCTATGTTGGGATATCATCAAATGGGATGCATCAATATTTCTATAATACACAGAGTTAGTCTCTTTTCTATTTCTCTGAATTGATTTATAGCACACGTAAGATACAATTCATTTCCCATCTGTCAACACTTCACAGATGGGATATCACCATACATTTCAGTGATTATTATGTTATGTGAGTTTAATTTCGAAAATATTAAATACTATATTAACTATCGAAGGATAATGCAATTTTAGTTTGTATGCTTCACTGTTTAATGAGAATTAGTACCTTTGTAATGTAATGAGAAGCATTCTATTAGACAAAATCATTCAGTATTGGCAAACTACTATTTGCCCAAATCAAAACAAAAGTCAAAGAAGATTTTGATGAATGAGAGCAACTTTAGATTTGATGTGGACAAGTATTATTCCAGAATTAGATTAGTAATGACAAAAACCTTTCTAAATATTAAAAGAAAAACGAAGAATAAACAATTTGAAGGTTAGTCTGGTATAGATGGTATGGAATGATAATTTGATGTTTCACATATGTATGCAAGTGGACATTCACAATAATTATGGTGTGCCGTATGTGAAGCACTCGTTGCTTCACATCACTCTCCTATC
The DNA here is from genome assembly GCA_029783825.1 of Sapria himalayana. Lineage (NCBI taxonomy): Eukaryota > Viridiplantae > Streptophyta > Magnoliopsida > Malpighiales > Rafflesiaceae > Sapria > Sapria himalayana. The sequence continues at coordinate 25,319 of JAREIK010000268.1, read as the reverse complement.
TTTTCAATGGAGAAAATATGTAGTAAAGAATGAACTACTACATATCTACTTCAGACATTCAGAGATATATAATCCCACAAATTGAACAGCAAAATCTGATTCTACTTGTATACAATTTTGAAGTTTATCATTCTTATAATTTCAATATCCATTCTTGTTTCCATCTATAGCAGGGTATTGTCATATCTGCCTAAGGTTCATGGGATTTTTTTTTGATCCATCTTCATGATCAAGATGGGCCTGGTGACAATCTGATAGATAGAGACGTAGAAGCTAGTACGGCTAAACATGATTTAGTTAATTTAAACACCAAGCATGTATCTACTCAGTTGCAAAATGTTAATTCTCAAGAAACAATAGACAAAAACATAGGATTTATAAGATGTATGATGCAGCCATATATCAGGCAAGTTCATCAACTCGATACTATATGAGAGAGAAATAGGTTGAATCATAAGCAATCAAAGCCTCCACATGACATTGGTGGTGATGAATAATTGCTTGTCTTAGCATTGCCTATTGAAGAATTACTTGTGTGTGTGTGTCTAACAGATGTGCTGGGGAGCAGTCATCTTATTGGATGTTGTATTTTGGTGTATCATAGTGCCATTTTCATCAAATGCCCATCTCGGCCTCAATGCGGTGAGAATCTAATATGTTCTATTCTTTGTGCTGTATCAATGCCTCAAATTGTGATTTGAACTCTTCATTCTTTCCTTTTGAGGATTCGTTGCTCGTAGTTGATGGGTTCCATGCATGTAATAAATATAGCTTTTCTGCTCCTAGAGACTTCTCTTAATACACTAGTAAGTATTTATTTGCATTGCTAGAAACTACTTGGATGAATAGTTTTCCTAATTTTTTTCATGCCTGAAGGTGTTCCCTTAATTTAGGTTGTCATATTTCGTGTTATGGAGCTACCTTTATGTTGTTTTCAAATGGCTGATCCATGCATGTTGCATTCCCTGGTAAGTAAAGTCTTCGTCATATTGCATCTTAATGATGTTCATCACTTTTGAAGGAATAATAATACATGTTGACACTTCCATAGGTGGCCCTACCCATTCCTCGAGCTCAATAACTTATAGACTCCTCTATGGTACTAAAAATGTGAAAATACACTTTTGTATATGTTTTTTATTTTTTTTGCTATTCGTGGTGATAATAGAGATCTGTATTTGCGTAGGTATTTTTGTTTGGCATTAGCTCGTGTCCCTTGCTTTGGGCGATATGCTCTGATTGTTAAGCTAAACACTCAGTCTTGTCCAGGTTAGTTCCTCATGTTTTTGTTAGATTCTGCTAGCCAGATTTTTTATTCCTGGACAAGATTACTTATTATCATACTAATGTAGGACCTCGTAATATATCTCATACTTCATTTGTCTGTGTTTATACACACACACACAGGCACATAAATACATGCACAAATATACATACATGCAACTGATCACAAGGTTAAATAAAATACTGTTGGAAGAGTAGCTAGATACAAAAAGGGCATTGGGAGATAAAAGGAAGGAGTTTGAGGTGGAGAGAAAATACAAAATACAACTAAAGGAAGAAATGCAGATGGCTATGGAGGGACATGCTCGGGTGCTAGAGCAGTATATAGATTTTTAGAAGCTAAGGGAGAGAAAGCAACATCAATTTCACGGAAAAATTATATTTTGTGCATTGTCATTATATACATTGATGAAGAATAATATGCAATCAAGTTTTGTTATGAATTTGTTTTATCTACGTAACATATTGTATCGAAATATTTTATTAATTGATTTTTTTTGTTAATTATAAATAATTGTTTATAGTTTATGTTTTTATTAAATCTAATATAAAATTTTAAAAACATGTAATTAAATTTTATGTAAATAATTAAAAATGTGAAAATAATTCTAGAATGAAAATAGCAATGGATTTTTCCCTTGTTAATTTAGCTAAAAATTTTTTTGAAGCTCTAAATAAAGATCAAAATTTGCTAGGGAAATTATTATTTTAGCTAGGAAAATATCGGTTGCTAAAATTTTTAAGTTAGGGACACTTTCCCTGGTTAATTTTTAGCGATGACCACTTAGATTGGGAAAGATTCTATCATTAATCCGTAATTATATCCTATTTTGGATTTTCCTTCTAGTGATATAGACAGATAGATGAATAGATAGAAAGAGAGACAGATATATAGAAAGATAGATAGAAGATAGATATATATATATATAAAAATAGATAGATAGCCCGATAGACAGATATATAGACAGATTGATAGATAGTCAGATAGATAGCTGGACAGATAGATAGATAACTAGATAGATAGATAGACATATAGACTTATAGATAGATTGTAAATAGGCAGATAAACAGATAGATAAATAGAAAGATATATAGAATGAGAGATAGAGAAATAGACAGATACACAGATAGTTAGATAGACAAATAAACAGAAAGACATATATACCGATAGATATATAGAGAGACAGATAGACAGATAGACAGATAGACAGATAGATAGATAGACAGACAAATTGATTGATTGATTGATATTTAGACAGATAAAAGATAGACAGATAGATATATAGATAGATAGTTAGTTAGATAGATAGATAGATATATAGATAGATATATTTTTGAATGATAAACATATAGACAATTAGATAGATAGATAAAGAAATACTTTGATAGACATATAGATAGATATATAGACAAATAGAAAATTAGATTGATAGAAGATAGACAAATATACAGAAAGATAGATAGATAGATAGACATACAGAAAGACAGACAGACAGATAGATAGATAGAGAGATAGAAAGATAGATAGATAGATAGATAGATAGACATATAGATAGATAGACAGAAAGACATATAGATAGATAGATAGAAAAATTGACACATAGACAGATAGACAGACAAAGAGATGGATGGATAGATAGATAGATATATAGATAGATAGTTATACATATAAAAAGATATAAAACTAAATAGACAAATAGATAGATAGATAGATAGTTATACAAATAAACATATAGACATATACATAGATAGATAGACATAAAGATAGATTTATAGATAGATAGATAGACATATAGGCTGATAGATTGATAAATAGATAGATAGACAAATATATATATATATATATATATATATATATATATATTCATAGACAGATAGACAGATAGAGAAATAGACAGATACACAGGTAGACAGATAGATAAAAAGATAGATATGCAGATAAGTAGATAGGTAGAAAGATTAATAGATATATAGGTAGATAAATAGATATATAGGTAGATAAATAGATATATAGATAGACAAATAGATACATAGATCGATAGATAGATACATAGATCAACAAATAGACAGATAGATAGATATATAGATATACACGTAGACATATAGACATAAAGAAAGTTAGATGGATAGATAGATAGATAGATAGATTGACAAAATAATAGATTGCTGGATAGAAAGATAGATAGATAAAAGAACATTAAGATAAATAGATAGACAGAGATATAGATAGATAGATAGAAATATAGATAAATAAATAGATTGACAAATAGAAAGATAGACAGATATACTTATAGATAGATAGATAGATAGATAGTAAGATAGACAGATAGTCAGATAAATAGATAGACAAATAGATAGGTAGACAAATTGATAGATATAGAGATAGAAAGTTGGACACATAGATAGATAGACAAATAGACAGTCAGATAGATAGATAGACAAATAGATAGATAGACAGATAGATAGATTGATAGAAAGATAAATTGATAGTTAGAAAAAAAGATAAATAGACATATAGACATATGGAAAGATAGATAGATAGCTAGGAACTTAGATATATAGGCAGATATACAAATATACATATAGATATAGAGACAGATAGATAGATAGAAAGATAGAAAGATAGATAGACAAATAGACAAATAGATAGATAGAGAGAAGACATATAGACATATAGACAAATAGACATATATTGAGATATAAGATAGAGAGACAAATATATATTTATATAGATAGATAGATTGATTACTAGATCAACAGATAAGATAGATAGATAGATAGATAGATTAACATACAGAAAGAAAGAATGAAAGATGTGTATATATAAATATAGACACATAGATAGCTAGACAGATAGATAAATAGATAGTTAGATAGATTGATAGATAGATAAATAGACATATAGACAGATAGATAGATAAAATAGATAGATAGATGGACATGTAGATAGATTGATATAGAGATAGATAGATAAAAAGATATATAGATAGATACATATATATATATACATATATATATATATATATATGTATATATATAGTTAGATAATATTGATAGATAGAAAGATACATAATTAACATATAGAAAGAAAGTCAAATAAATAGTCAATTAGACAAATTGACATATAGACATATACATAGATCGATATATAGACATATAGATAAATTTATAGATAGATAAATTGGTAGATTGGCAGATTGGTAGATAGATAGATAGACATATAGATAGAAAAATAGATAGATAGACAGATAGACCGACAGATAGACAAATAGATAGATATATAGAAAAATAGAAAGATAAACAAATAGACATATATATAGATAAGAGATAGATAGATAGATAGATAAATAGACAATTATATAGATATATTGATAAATAGATAGACAGATAGACAAATAGAAAAATATAGATATTGACAGATAGACAGATATATAGATATGCATATAGATAGATTGATAGATAAATAGGCATATAGGTAAATAGATAGAGAGACAGATAGATAGATAGACATATAGACTAATTAAAAAAAATGAGATTGACAGAATGATAGAAAGGCTGATAGAGAGTTCGAGAGATAAATAGATAGACAGACAGATAGAAAGAAAAAAAGACAGATAATAAGATAGACAAATAGACAGATTGGCATAAAGGTAGATAGTCATTTTGGAATATAGGCAAATAGGCAGATAGGAAGTTAGGCAGTTTGACAGATAGATGGATAGATAGATAGATATACAAATAGACAAAGAAACAATTTGATAGATAGACAGTTAGATAGATAGAGAAAGACAGATAGATAAATAGACATATAGATAGATAGACATATAGACTTATAGAAAGGTACATAGATAGATATATAGATAGATTAATAGATAGATAGTTAATCATATAGATACATAAATAGATAGACATATAATTAGACATATAGATAGAGAGATAGAAATATAGACAGATAGATAAATAGACAAAATAACAAATAGATAGATTGAGTTATAGAGAGATAGATAGATCGACTGATAAATGATAGTCACATAATCAGATAGATAGATTGACTGATAGAAATATGAGAGATAGTGAGATAGACAAATATATAAATTGAAAGATAGGCAGATAGACAGATAGATAGATAAACATATATACAGATAAATATATAGATAGATAGTTAAACAGATAGACATATAGATAGATAGATAGACATATATAAAGATCGAGATATATATATATATATAAACATATAGATAGATAGATAGACAGAAAGATATATATATATATATATATATATATATATATATATATATATATATATATATATTTAAAGATATATAGACAGATAGATAGATACACAGATACATAAATAGATAGATAGATAGTTCTATAGATCATCATATAGACATCCACACAAATAGAATGAAAGACGTATAAATAGATTTTAGAAATACAAATATACCAATAGATAGACATTTAGAAAGAGAGATAGACAGATTGACATATAGATAGATAGACAGATATACAGTTAGAAAGAAAGATAGATAGACAAATAGACAGATAGATAGATAGATATATAGGTTGATCGATATATAGAAAGATAGATAGATAGAATGATAGATAAATAGGTAGATAGGCAGATATGAATATATGTAGAAAGGTAGATAAGAAGATAGATAGAGAAATACACTAGTAGATAGATAGACAAAAAAGATAGAAAGACAGATATACATATAGACAAATAGATATATCGATAGATAGACAAATAGTTATATTAATAGATAGATATATAGACAGATAGACAGATAGATAGATGGATAAGAAGATAGATAGATAGACAGAGAGATAGATCGATAGATAGATAGATAGACAGGGAGATAGATAGATAGATAGATAGACAGAGAAAGATTTTAAAATAATTAGAGAGTCAAATAGTTAGATAGACAAATAGACATTTAGACATATAGAGAGATAGAGAGATAGATAAAGATAGATAGACAGATAGACAAATAGTCAGATAGACAAATTGAGAGAGAGATAGATAGATAAACAAATAGATAAATATTTAGATAGTCAGAAAGTTAGGTAGACACATATACAGATTGAGAGATATAGAGAAAGATAGATATGTAGATAGAGAGATAAATAAATAGATAGATAGACATATATACAAATACATAGATAGATAGGCAGAAAGATAAACAAATAGACATATAAACAAATAGATAGATAGACAGATCGATAGATACGTAGATATATAGATAAATAGATAGACAGATAGCCATATATATAGATAGACAGAAAGACATATTGACAATTAGACATATAAATAGATAGATAGATAGACCTATAGATATATAGACAAATAGATATATAGATAGACAAAAATATAGATATACATATATAAAATAGACAGATAAACAGATATATAGATAGAGAAATAGACAAAAAGATAAATAGATAGATAGATAGATAGACAAAAAGATAGATAGATAGAAAGGTAGATAGATAGATAGATAGTCATATACATAGATAGATAGAAAGATCAATCGAAATTTAGACATATAGATAGATAAAGAGATAGATAGATTGAATTATAATATATAGACATATAGATATATAGACAGATAGACAAATAGGTAGATAGACAAATATATAGATACGCAGATAGACATATTGAGAGATAGACATATATACAGATAGACAGATCTTTAGATATACAATTAGATAGATAGACATATCGATAGATAGATAGTCAGACAAAAAATAGATATATTAATTAACATATAGATAGATAGCTAGATAGAAATATAGATAGAAAGACAGATAAACATATAGACTGTTAGACAGATAGCCATATAGCTAGGTAGGTAGATAGCGAGATAGATTGATAGAAAGATAGATCGATAGATAGATAGATAGATTATATATATATATATATAGTTTGAAAAATATATAGATAGAAAGATAGACACAAAAATAGATAAATAGATAAATTTATACATAGTTAGATAGATAGACATATAGATATATACATAGATAGATAGATAGATAGACATGAAGATGAATAGACACAGATATTTGACAAATATATAGATAGACTGATAGAAAGTTAGGCAGATAGGTAGATAGACATATAGATAGATATACAAATAGACAGAGAGACATATAGATAGATAGACACGTAGATAGATAGAAATATAAATAAATAATAGATAGATATACAGATAGATACACAGACAGATATATATATAGGTAGATAAACATATTGATAGATATATAGATATATAGACAGACTGACATACATACATTCAGATAGATCGATAGATAGATAGACAGATAGACAGATAGATAGATAGACAAATAGACAAATTGATAGATAGGTAGATAGACAGATAAAAATATGGATAGCTAAATAAATAGATAGTTAGATAGATAGATATATATAATACAAAGAGATAGATAGATAGAGATATTGGACATATAGACAGATAGATAGTTAGACTGATAGAGAGATAGATATATAGATAGATAGATAGATAGAAAATAGATAGACAGATAGATAGATCAACAGATAGTCAGATAGACAGATAGATTAATTGATTGATTGATAGACAAATGATAAATAGTTAGATAGACAAAGAGAGAAATAGACCTAATAAACAGATAGATAGATTTATATATATATAGATAGATAGATATATAGATAGACAAATAAACATATAGATAGATAAACTGATAGATATATAGACTGATAAATAGATAGACCAAAAGATAGATAAATAGATAGACATAGATAGATAGTCAAAAAGATAGATATATTGATAGATAGATAGATAAATAGATAGACAGTTAGACAGATAAATAGTTGGATATATCGATCGATAGAATAATAGATAGACAGATAGTCAAATATCCAGATTATCTGAAGCTATACATATAGATTGACAGATAGACTGAAGACATATAGAGAGATAGAAAACTACAAAAATTGACATATAGACAGATAGACAAATAGATAGATAGATAGATAGATAGACAGATAGACAAATTGATAGATACATAGATAGACACATAGATAGATAGACATAAAGCAAGATAAACATAAAGCTAGATAGACATATTAATAGATAGACATAAAGTCTGATAGACTGATAGATTGATAGACAAATATATATTTAGATAGATAGATAGATCGCAAGATGGATAAAAAGACAGATTTATAGATTGATAAATAAACATATATATAAATAGAGAAATAGATAAATTGAATGATTGAAAAATATACAGAAAGAAAGATAGATAAATCGATTGATAGACCTGATAAATATATTTAGTGATAGATAGATAGACAAATAGATAAAAAGATAGACAAATAGACATATATATATATATAGACAAATAAATAAATAGCCAGATAAATAGAAAGATATTTAAATAAATAGAAAGTCAGATAGATAGATAGATAGATAGATAAACAGATAGGTAGATAGACAGAAAGACAAATAAACAGATATATAGATAGATAAATAGATAGATATAAAGGTAGATACACAGATAAATTTATTAAAATATAGACAGATAGACAAATAGATAAATAGATATATAGACAGATAGACATATATATAGATAAATAGATAGACAAATATACAAATAATTTTATAGATATATAGATATATACGTAGATAAATAGATAGGTAGATAGTCAGATTGACACATAGATATATAGAGAGATATATAGAAAAGCAAATAAATAGATAGTCAGATAGACATATAGACATATAGACATATTGAATTATAGACAAATAGATATATAGGTAGATAAATAGATACATAGATTAACAGATATATATTTCAACAAATAGACTGATAAAGAGATCGTTAGATAAACAGATAGTCAGATGGATAGATAGACAGACAGATAGTTAGATCGATAGATAGATAAAAAGATATATACATAAACTAAAAGAAAGATAGATAGATAGACACATAGACAGAAAGATAGACATATAGATTGATATACAGATAGATAGATAGATACGTAGATATATAGACAGACAGATATATATATATATATATATATATATATATATATATTATATATATATATTATATATATTTATATACAAATAGATAGATATTCATATAGATAAATAGATATACAGATAGTAATATAGACAGATACATATATAGACATATAGACAGATAGAAAGAGAGACAAATTAATAGATTGACAAATAGACAGATAGACATATAGACTCATAGATAGATAAACATATAGACAAATAGATAGATAAAAAAATTGATAGATATACAGATAGACACATATATATAGATAGATAAAGATATAGACAGATAGTGAGATATACAGACAGATAGATAGATAAATAGACAGATATATAGATAGATAGATAAACATATATACAAATATACATATAAACAAATATATATATATATATATATAGACATATAGAGTGATAGATAGACTAAAGATAGATAGATTGATAGATATACTTAAGACATATTGACAAATAGACAGATAGAAATATTCACAGTTAGATAGATAGACATATAGATAGCTAGTCAGATAGACAGATAGATAGATTGACAGATTGATAGATTGATATATATATAGAGAGATAGGTAGATTGATAGACATAGTTAGATAGAAATTTTGATTGATAGATAGACAAATAGAAAGATAAACAGGTAGACAAATAGAGAGATATATAGATATCAGATAGATATAAAGAGAGAGAGAGAGATAGATAGATATACAGATATATGGATATATAGATTTTTTTTAGATAGATAGATAGATAGACAGATAGCCATATAGACAAATTGACAGATTGACATATTTACAGATTGACATAAAGACAAATAAATTGACAGATAGACTGAAGACAAAGATTGATAAATAGAATAAAGACAGGAAGAAAAATATACAGATAGAAAAATAGATAGATAGATAGATAGGTAAAAATTTAGATAGACAGACAGGTAGATAGATAGATAAACAACTTGTTAGATTGACAGATTGCTATATAGATTGATAGATAGATAGATAAACAAATAGACATATTGAAATATCGATAAATAGATAGATAGATAGACATATAGATAGATTGAAATATAGATAGGTAGACAGGTAGACAAATAGACATATAGATATATAGATAGATAGATATATAGATATACAAATAGTCATATAGACATATATATATATATATATATATATATAATATATATATACAGATAAACATATAGAAAGATAGATGGATTGACAGTTTGATAGATGGACAGATAGACATATGGATTTATAGACATATAGATAGATTGACAGATAGACAGAATGATAGATAGACATAAAGAGAAATAAACATATAGTTAAATAGTAAAATAGATCGCTATACAGATAGACAGATAGATAGACAAATAGACTGTTGGACATATATAAAGATAAACAAATTTTTTGATAGACAGATGGATATATATAAAGATAAAAAACTAGGTTGATAGACAAATAAACACATAGATAATTAGAAAGATAGATAGATTGATTTATTGACAAAAAGATGGAATATAGATAGACAGAAAATTTGATAGATAGTCACAAAGATAGATTAACATATTAATAAGTTGATAGATATAAAGATAGACAAATAGATATATAGATTGAGAGATAAATAGATTGACAAATAAAAGATAGACAGAAAGGCATAAATATAGATAGATAGATAGACAAATAAATAGATATATAGATAGATAAATAAACAGATAAACAGATTGACAGATAAAATTATAAACTTATAGACAAATAGATAGATTGACACATAGACTGAAGACAGACAGACAGATAGATAGATAGAAAAATAAACAGATAGATAAATATATAGATATATAGATAGATACAAATAGATAGATTGGCAGTTTGACAGCTATACAGATACATATATAGATAGATAGATAGACATGATAGATAGATTTACAGATAGATAGATAATAGATATACAGATAGATATATAGATATATAGATATATAGATAGATAAATAGAAAGATAGACAAATAGATAGATAACCAGATAGATAAATAGATAAAAAATAGATAGATAGACAGGTAGATAAATAGGCAAATAGTCAAATAGGCGGGTAGATAGATAGACTGATAAATAGAGAGACAGATAGATAGATATATAGATAGATAGATAGATATATAATTAGACAAATATACAGATAGATAGATTGACAGATAGATGGAGAGACATATTGATAGAAAGATAGATATATAAGTAGATTGATAGATAGCAAAAGAGCAAGATAAGTAGATAGAAATAGATTGATATATAGATAGATAGATAAATAGATAGATAGATAAATAGATAGATAAATAGTTAGACAGATAGATAGATAAACAAATATCTAGATAGACAAACATATAGATAGACATATAGAAATATATACTTATATATAGATCGACATATAGATAGATTTATACTTAGATAGATAAAGAGATAGATAGATAGAGACAATTAGATATATCGATATACAGATAGACAGATAGTGAGGTAGAAAGAGAGAGAAATATATGGATAGAAACTTAGATAGATAGACAAATCATAAGATAGACAAATATATTGATAGAAACAAAATGATAAAGAAAGAAAGATAGATAGATAGAATATAGAAGATAGACAAGATAGATCGACATAAATAATAGATATATAGATAGACAGATAGATATATAGATAGTAAGACAAATAGAAAAATATTCAGATAGATTGATACACACTTAGTTAGATATACATATAGACAGACAGATAGGTAGACAAATATACATATAGACAGATAAATAGATAGACAAATAGACACATAGATAGAGAGACAAATAGACACATAGATAGAGAGACAAATAGATAGATAGATTGATAGCCAGATAGCTAGATAGGTAGATATATAGATAGAAGATAGATAGAAAGATAAAAAGAAAGTCAGAAAAAAGAAGATAATAGGTATATAGATAAATAGATAGATTGCTAATATATATATATATATTGTTAGACAGATAAATATATAGAATATAAACAAATAAACATATAGATTATAGATATATAGTTAGACACATAAACATATAGACATATATATAGATAGATAGATATCTATACATAATGATATATTTATAAATAGATAGATAGACAAATAGACAAATAGGTAGATATGCAGATAGGTAGTGAGGCAAATAAGCAGTTAAGTATATAGGCACATAGGCAGTTAGGTAGATTGACAAATAGACAGATAGATAAATAGCTAGATTAACAGTTTCACAGATTGAATGAATGATAGGAAAACTGAAGATAGATTTACAGATAGAAAGATAGAAAGATAGACAAATATAAAGATAGACAAATAGAAGATAGAAAGATACACAAATATATCAATAGAAAGAAGAAGATTGATTTATTATTTTTATTTATTTATTGAATGATTGAATGATAGATAAGTATAAGAATAGATAGATAGAAAGTTACATAGATATATATATATATAGATTGTTTGACAAATATATAGATAGATAGAAAGATAGAGAGATAAATAGATATATGGATAGATAGATAGATAGTTAGACAGATAACATATAGTACATTTACATAGATAGATAGACATATAGATAGTTTTATATTTAGATTTATAGATAGAAAGATAGACAGATAGATAGATAGATAAATAGATAGATAGATGGATTGATTGATTGATAGGCTGATAAGCTTCTAGATAGATAGATAGACTGATAGATAGATAGATATATACACAAATAGACATCTAGACATATAGATAGATATTCAGACAGATAGATAGATATATAGAAAGATAGAAAGATATACAAATAAATAGATATACAAATATACAGATAGACATATAGCCAGATATAGTTAGATAAATAGATAGATAGTTAAATAGACAGATATACACATAGCCAGATAGCCCAATAGGAGAAAGATAAATAGATAGATAGAAAGAAAATAGAAAGATTAATAGATATATTTATAGTTTGATAGATCAATAGTTAGACAGGTAGATAGATAGGCAGATAGATAAATATATACATAGACAAATAGACAGATAGAAAAACAAATAGACAATTTGATAGATAGATAGAATGACAAATATACAAATAGACAAACAGACAGATAGATAGATAGATAGATAGACAAATAGACTAATATATAGATAGACAGATAGACAGATAGACAAAAAGATAGATAGACCAATAGACAGATAAATAAAAAGATAGATAAATAGATGGAATGATAGACATACAGACAGACAGACAGATAGATAGATATACAGATACACATATATATAGATATACAAATAAACAGATAGACAGATTGATAGAAAAATATATAGATAGATAGATAGGTTGATAGGTTGATCGAAAATAGATAGATAAATAGACAGACATATATATATATATAGTATAGTAGATAATAGATAGAGAGATAGACAATATATAGATAAACTGATTGATGGATAGATAGATTGATAGAAAGATGTATAGATAGATCAAGAGATAGATAGATAGACATATAGAAAATAGAAAGATGGACAGAAAGAAATATAGAAAGATGGACAGATAGTCAAATAGAAAGATAGGCATATAGGCATATAGATAAATATATTGAAAGAAGAAAGAAAAGAATGATTGATTATTTTATTGATTGAATGATTTCAATTATAGATAAGTAGATGGATAGATTTATAGATAAATAGGTGTGTGTGTGTGTGTGTATAATATATATATATAGTTAGAAAGATCGATACGAAAATAGAGAGTAATAGATAGATAGATTATAGATAGATAGACAGTTAGACAGATAGACATTTAGACATTCACATAGATATATATATATATATATTACATATAGATAGATTTATAAATAGATGTATAGATGGATAGATAGACAACTAGATAAATAAATAGTTATAAACTAGATAGATAAATAGATAGATAGGTAGATAGATAGGCTGATAGGCAGATCGATAGTTAGATAGATAATAAGATAGATAGCCAAATAGATAGATACACAAATTTGTAGATAGATAGATAGACAGATAAATAAATAGATATACAGAAAGAAAGATAGATTGAGAGATAGGATAGACATATAAACACATAGATAGATAAACAAATATACAGATATAGAGAAAGAAATATATTTTGATAGAAGATAGACATATAGACAAATAGATAGATAGATAGATTGATTGATAAATATATAGATATATAATTAGACATTTAGAAAAATAGATAGATAGATACATAGATAGATAGATATATAGATAGATATATAGATAGATACATACATAGATACTTAGATAGATAAAGAGTTATATAGATAGTCATATAGACATATACACATATATAGATAGATTGATTAATAAATAGATAGATAGATAGATAGAAACATAGAAAGATAAACAACAGATAGATAGATAGATCGATAGGTAGAAAGATAGATAGATCGACAAATAGACAGATAGATAGATAGACAAGTAGTCAATAGATAGATATATAGATAGATAGATAGAAATATATTTAGATAGACAAATAGACAGATATATAGATATGCATATAGAGATGATAAATAGATAGATAGACAAAGTGACAACTTAACAGATAGACAGATAAACTCATAGATTGATAGACATATAGACTAATAGGACAATAGACTGAAAGATATATAGATTGACAGATAGATAGATAAATAAACAAATAGAAAAATAGATAGAATGATAACTATATAGATTGACATATAGATAGACAAATAGATAGATAAATAGATAGACTATTAGATATAGATAGATAGAAAGATATACAGATAGACACATTGATAACTTTACAGATTGAGAGATAGAGAGATAGAAAGATAGATAGATAAATAAATATATAGATAGATAGAGGATAGATAGATAGTCAAGAAGACATAGTTAGATAGATATACAAATAGATATAATGACATATAGAAATATACAGATATATAGATAGACAAATATACAGATAGACAGATAGATGGATAGATAGATAGACAGATAGATGGATAGATAGATAGACAGATAGATAATAGACACATAGAATGATAGACAAATAGAAAGCTAGATATGTAGATAGATAGATAATTATATATATAGAAAGATAGAAAGAAAGAAAGAAAGATGTGTATATATATATAATATAGAGTTAGACAATTTGACAGATAGACATATAAACATATATGTCTATATGTCTATCTGTCAATGTAAATCCAAGCATATCAAGGTGCTCAATATAGCCTTTTATTTTTAGAACATTATCACTAACTGAAACACCCTCATCCATATTGCAAGAATGCAGTACCTTTGTAGTCTCATACCTTTCTTGCCTTGCTTATTACTCGAACATTTCCTTAAGATTCAAGATCACTATTATAGCTTCCATATTTTTCATATCCTTCCGATATTTAGAATTCATGCTAGCTATCATCAAGCATGCAACATCAATAGTATCATTATGATGCTTCTCATAAGCATTCTTTTCTTCTCTAGTAGCTTTATCACCTGGTTCTTCATGGAGAGGTTCACTTAAGACATAAAGATTCCTTTTTGTTTGATAACAATTCTCAAATTTTGAAACAAGTCAAAAAAGTTAGTCCTAGTAAGTTTATCCTTCTCAAGGACTAATCACAGTGACATAATAAATTGTTGTTGTAATTGTTGGCCATCTACAATGAATTCAAAGTTTGATAAGTATTTTGATTATGAAAATTTCTCACTAAATTAATAACCCTTAAAAATAATCATATTAATCTAGTGAGTTAAGATCCATATTTTACTCAACTTTAAATCAACTTTTTCATGATACTTAAAATTAAGTTATTTAGGTTGGTAACTCTTACCAATTATATCTCATCTAATTTTTAGATATTAATGGGATTTTGACATCATATGTCCCGACATGTTTGAATCCGATTTAATGCCATTGGCCTCAAACCCATTTTGATAACCTATAAAATTAAACCATTTTTTAAACATAAGGGTAGCACCATTACTCATCTTGTCTTAATAATGTCACCTAATGTACTTCTACTTGGTAGAACCTACATTAAGGTTATAAAAGGTTTGACAAGTGTTTAAATATGGATGACATGTTAACTTTAAATTTTATGTAAGAGATCTTGATTGATTTTAATTTCAATTAATAGATATCATCATCTATCTAGTATCACCCACGCATGTAATATCATACATAGTATCTCATACATGCATATAATAAATGTGTCACAGTATGGCGTTAATCTAGATTGATTTTTATAAGCCAATATGAAGATCAATAGTCATTCTAAGCTAGTAATAAGTATCTCCATGAAGTTGATTTTGACCACCAACTGCAAGCCATATTTAATAATTATAACCCTTGAAAAAAAAGAATAATAATAATCTACCAAACACATTGGTTAAAAAGGCCTTACTATGCATCATGTGAAGCAACATACATGCAAAATATATAATATTATCATATAGAATAAATAATTTGTATTAAAAAAATAAATTATAATATCCGTGTATTTAAAATAATTAATTATAAGGTGTTACGCAGAGCTATTATGGTGGTACCATCAGCTGGTTAGCAAACCAGGTCAAGGGGGGCTGCCCTCGCGGGGTCAGAGGTAGCACCCCAAAAAAAATTAAATTTCATGATCTCATTAATAAATTTATTGATCTCAACAATAAATTTTCATTGATCTCAATAATAAATTTTTATTGATCTCATCAATAAATTTTCACTAATCTTATTAATAAATTTCATTGATCTTATCAATAAATTTGTATATATATTATCAATAAATTTTCTTTGATCTTATTAATAAATTTAGAATAAGTCGAAAGCCAACAAAATCACATTAAAACAACATATTATGTAATCTCATTACACATAGGGCTTATTTAGGCACCACCATTAACAATCACTGATAAATCAAAATTGACATATGAATTAAGCCCATGTATTAATCTAATTAAGACAAAACTAGAATCATATATCATGCTATTAAACACTTTAATGGCAATATCCCATCAGATTCTCAATCATACTAACGAATCCTTTTAGGTTTCAGATTCAAACAATTAATACCTTAACAAAACTGATTAACTATGTCCTTCGCAAAAAACCATAATATCACATATATTCAAAAATACAAATCATGCCAAAATCATATACATCACATACATATGATCAAATATGGCATTATCGGTTTTTATGCAAACAAAAGTTCCTCTTATACCACTGTTAGATTTATTGGGCAGAATATCCTTTCTAATTGGACCATAAACACCGCGGAAGTTATAATTTTTTATCCCTTAACCCATCAAGGATCACATGCATTTCATAAAGAACAGAATAAGGGTAAATGAATTTTACCTCTTGTAGATCAATTCGGTCAAGCCTTCAAAGTGTATATCTTAGTTTATTCGGATCTTTAAAGGTACTGCCTTTCTGAAAAATGACCATCCTCTACAAGTATCCACACAAGAACAAATAATGAATGATCTTGTTGAATGCTAGTTCAGATTTATCTTCTCAAAATTAAAAGGTTTATTTTTATTTTAAAAGATGACTACATGCATCAAATATGTCTCACATATATATATACAACACATTGCTAGGGTTTTAGTCATAAATAAATTTAATATTATTATATTTAAAACTCTTTTAAATAATAACAACTTAAATTCAAATCCCTTAAAAACTCATTTTAAATGAATTTATTCATTAAATCACAAATTCACTGTAACAAATTAATTATTTATTTAAAACATGAATTTAAACTTTCTTAAAATTAAATTCAAATTTAAATAATAACTAATTGTTATTTGTAAAATTAAATAATCTCATCATTTTAAATTACTACAGAGTGCAAAAATCATAACCATTTTTTATTTGTTCTTAATGTGTGACCTATAGGTTCAATTAAAAATTGTAGTAGGCTTAAATCAAATTTTAATCCTACAAGTCATAAGTAGCCTCGAGCAAGACATTATGACTATCTAAGTTAAATAAAAGCTCATGATCTAAGGACAACCTTAATATAGCTAATGATATAATCTTTTTGTCTCAAGATATCTTGATATAAATAAGACAGGAAAAAGTCAACCATATATCATTCTATCTTTTATTACTCGAACCCAATTAGACTGACTAAACAAATAATATTGATCACCTTCAATTCATTTGAGCACGGACATGCATTTCTCTATCTCAATTATCAAGTGGACCCAGAAATATCTGTCTTAATAATAAGAGGGATAAATTCCATCGTAATCACATCATATCACACTACTAATTCTTATTATGTTCAAGTATAGCTTTTATAATCATCTAATTACAAATGTTAGATTATATCAAAACACAATATTCCATATGTTGAAGAACTATAGCGATCACAGGTCAAAAAATTTAAAACATAACTATTAGATATTAACTTATGACTTTGAATCCATGCATTAATATCAAGATGGTTTGGTCCAATATTTGTTATAATCAAATAGATATAAATTTATTTGTAGCTCATACAACATATTTCAACCCATGAACATAAATTAAACTTTATATATAATCTTAATTCATTGTTATTCCCAAAAAACTATAGATTAAGTACATTTAAAATAATTAAGAAAATTATTCAAGGATAATTATATATAATAAACATGCAATCATAATAATAATTAATTCTACACAAAAAGTCAAATACCAAGTCCATATGATATACCTAGATAGTTAGATAGACAAGTAAAATAGATGTACAGATAGACAAATATGATAGAAAACAAATAGACAATAGAATAGATAGAGCAGATAGCCAGGTAGACAGAAGATAGATAATTATATAATAGAGAGGTATACAGATCAATGACGAATAGATAGATAGATAAATAGACATATATACAGATAGACATATAGATAGATTAGAGAAATAGACAGATAGATAGATACTAAAATAATAGATAGAAAGATCAAAAATAGATAGATAAATAGATATATAGATGATATACATATAGTTAGGTAGTCAGATAGACAAATAGATAGATCGAGATAGAGATAGATTGATATATTTATAGGAAAGACCAATAGTCAGATCAAGAGATAACAAATAGACAGAAAGAAAGATAGAAAGATAGACAGATATACATTTAGAAATATAAATAGAGGAGAATAGATATATAAGTCAGATAGGCAAATATAGAGGTAGGAAGATAGATTTACAAATAGATAGATAGATAGTTAGGTAGTTAACATATAGACAGAACAAATTGATAGATAGATAGATAGTCAAAAGTAGGTAGATAGAATAGACAGAATAGAGAGATAGACAATATAATAAACATAGATAGATATGATAGATAGACAAAATACAGGAAGACAAATAACCAATAGACATATAGATAGAAGATAATAGACAAAAGATAAATAGATAGATAAAAGATATATAGATAGATAGATAGACATACAGACATAAAGATAGATAGATAGACAGACAAATTGATAGATAGCTAGATAGACATATAGATAGATTGAAAGAAAGACAGATAGACATATAGCCGATAGTTAGAGAGCTATAATGATAGATAGAGATAGACATATAGAATTATAAACAGATAGGTAGATAGATAGATAGAAGAAAGACAAGTAGATAAATAGAAAGATATATAGATAGACAGATAGATAAAAAGATAAATAGATAGACAAATAGATAGATATATAGATATATAGACAAATTGATAGATAGTCAAATACAGAGATAGATAAGATAGATAGAAAAATAGAAAGGTAGAAAGATAGAAGAAAGATAGATAGATATAAAGACAGTTAGACAGAAAGATTGATAGATAGATAGATAGACAGATAGATAGACAAATAAAGATATAAATCAATAGATAGAATGACACATAGATATATAGATAACAATATAGACATATAAAAAGATAGACATAATAGATAGATAGAAAGATAGACAAATAGATAGATATACGTATAGAAAGATAGACAGATAGATAGATAGACAGATACAACAAGATAGATAATGGATAGAAGATATCTAGATAGATAGATAGTTAGACCGTAGATAGTATAAAGATATATCAAAAGATAAGTAGATATAATCCTAGATAGATAGATAGATAGTTATACAGATATATAGATAGATAGATAAAGTAGATATTTATACAGAAAGATTGATAAATAGATAGATAGACATAAGAAAAATTTATGAGAGACAGATTGACTAATAGACAGATAGACATATAGATAGACAGATTGACTGATGAGTGATAGATAGCCATATAAATAGATAGACAGATAGATAGATAGAAAGATAAACAGATAGACCAGATGGAAAAATAGACTAATAGCAGATAGATAGAAAGAAAGATATATAAGATAGATATATATTTTGATAGTTAGACAGATAGACATTAAAAAGATAGATAGATACACACATGGATCAATAGATATATAGTTATATAGATAGATATATAGATATAACACAGATAGATAGATAGATAGTAGACATATAAAATAATTTAGCTAACAGAATTTTCCTAGCTAATAAAACCATGAATGTAGTGATGGATTTAGCGACGGAATTTCTCTAGCTAATAAAATATAAAAATTAACATTGGAATTAGTGATGGAATTTCCCTAGCTATAAAATCTAGAAATTAGCGATGGAATTTTTCTAGCTATTATAATCCAGAATTTAGCGATGGATTTAACCGATACATTTCCCTAGCTACTAAATTACGAAATTAATGATGGATTTACTGATTGAATTTCCCAAGCTAATAAAATCTAGAATTTAGCGATGGATTTCTATAGCTAATAAAATCCATAAATTAACGACCGGATTTAGCGACGAAATTACCCTAGTTAATAAAATCTAGAAATTACATACGCATTTAGCGACGAAATTTCCCTAGCTATTTAAATCTGAAATTTCCCTAGCTATTTAAATCTGAAATTTTTCTAGCTCATTACATCCTTAAAAAAGCGACAGATTTTAACTACGGAATTCCCTAGCTAATTATATACTAAACATAGCAACGAATTTTAGCGACGTAATTTCCTTAACTAATTACATCCCTAAATTATAGTTATGGATTTAGCGATGGAATTTTCATTGCTAATTATATATTTAATATAGTGATTGATTTAGTGACAGAACTTTTCTAGTCAATTACTTTCTGAACATAGTGATGAATTTTAGTGATGCAACTTCACTAGCTAATAAATTGAGAAGATATCAATAGATTTAGCGAGGGGGCTTCTCTAGCTAATTAAATCAAGATATAGCGATGGATTCAGTGATTGAACTTCCCTGGCTAATTAAATCCCGAATATAGCAATGGAATTTCCTTAGTCAATATTTAAATTATTTAATTTTTTAATTTATTATAGTTTTAATATTTATTTAATTTTTTTTATTAAATGTATATTAATAGTCTATAGATGAGTGATACTTGAAAGATACATTCTCCTCGTAAATCAAAAAAATAATATTAAATAATTAATTTAAAAAATCAAAAAATTTATATTAACAAGGACTAAATAACAATTTTATGATGTATTAATTTTTTAACAAATTATACACAAAATTTTTCTAAAATTGTTAATTAAATTACTAAATAATTTAAATTAAAGTAACATTAAATAATAATTCAATAAGTATAATAATTTTTTTCGATATTTTAAAAAATTAAATTAACTACATTAAAATTTTTCTAATTTAAATGTAAATTAATTCAATTGTATGATATTAAAGAAAATATTTTCAAAAATAACTGAATTGACGAATAAACTAGTAAATATTACTAATACTTATAAGTATTAAAAAAATTATCTGATTATAAAACCTTTTAAAAAATAAATAGTACAAATTTTGAAAATTTTGAAAATCATGAAATATAATAAAAATTAATTTTTCAATAAGTTAAAAGGAAAAATAAAATAATAATTATAAATAAATACTTAGATGTTTAATCCTAATAAAATTATAAAAAGTAAACAATGAGTAATATTTTTACAATTAGCTTTTAACTTTAAGTTTTATTAAAATAGTAAATAATACTTTTTTAATTATCTTCTCACCTTTAAGTAATTTTTTTAATTTTAAAAATTATTAATGATATCAAATATATGAATTTTATGTGTTTTAAAATTATTTAATATTATCTTCGTAAAATTAATATGAATTCTTAAAAATTTATAATCATAAATATAAATATTTATATATTTTTAACATTATAAGTATTTTATAATTTTTAGGCAAGTGGCTAGAAGACAAATCATCTTTTCATTTATATCTTATTATATGAAGTTTGTTGATTTTGTACCTATTTGATATTTTTTTAAGGCAAAAACATATATTTTTTATTGTTTAATTACTATTATAATAAACAATTGTAAGGTATTTGTTTTTTCATTTGTACCTTGCTACACGCACATTAATTTGTTGAAACAATTTTGATAGTAATAAAATTAATGAGTATTTTGTATTATTTATATAATATATTGTTTATTTAATGTTTTAATAATTAAAAATATAAATATTTTTTAAAATATACATTCTCTCTTTTGATGCCGTGCATCTCTAACAGGATTTGAAATTCCTCCGCATTCCGCCATCTATCTCTCGACGTAGATTCATAAAAATTATTCTAGGTTTAGGTTTTAATTTGTTATTGATTTGAAGTACATTTATACATTTATTCTTCATCAATTATGTTGGATTGCTTAATCGAAGTGTATGCATTTTTATTCTATTTTTTTTGTTTACCGAATTTCTTATTTAATCACCATGGTATTCTTGGATTTCGTATATAAACTTATTCGTATACATGCTTCATACATTTGTGAAATAATGCGTTGTCATTCTGTGGATTTGATGGTGAAAGTATACAAAAAACAATATATAAACAGTATGTATACTTAGGTTTGCCGACTTGATATTTACAAAAATAGGTTACATCAATATGCATGTGTATTTTTAGACATAACTAGTACACATAATTAGGTATGCCGACTGATATCTAAAAAATAGTATACATCAATATGCACGTGTATTTTATACTAACTAGTATACATACTTAGGTATGCCGACTTGATAACTACAATAAATAGTCAAAATAGTAATAATTGAATTCAAAATAAAATAAAATAAATAAATAAAATAAATAAAATAAATAAAATAAATAAAATAAATAAAATAAATAAAATAAAGAAAATAAATAAATAAATAAAATAAATTAAAATCAATAAAATCAATAAAAGTCAATAAAATCAATAAAAATCAATAAATCAATAAAATCAATAAATCAATAAAATCAATAAAATCAATAAAATCAATAAAATCAATAATCAATAAAGTCAATAAATCAATAAAATTAACAAAAATCAACAAAATCAATAAATCAAGAAAATAAATAAAATAATAGTTTAGCATGGTCAAATTAAATTAAACTAATTATACATGATTAAACCAATTTGAACATTACTACCACTTCTAGAAAAACTCAATAATATTCACACATCTAATTGAAAATAATTGAGCAAGAGTTTCTCAATTCACTTTGAAATGTTCTCATGATATGTGTTTGTTGTATCTAGGAACCCCAAATCACCTTTATTTATAAGCAAGATTCCATGTTTAAAATTTTTGATTGCAACATTTAGTAAGCCAAAACATAGCTGTCACATGACAAGTCAATCCTGCCATGTATACACATCATCATATAACAAGTACACTTTCAAGCATTTGGCATTAATGCACGAGAACACATAGTAAGCACATAATCTATACTTATCACTCATGCAAGCCAAGACATGGAAATCATACATACTAACACATGATATTCATGCAAGTAAGCATGTGATAAGCTTGTAAGTCAACATATGATATAAAAATAATTATTCATATAATTTTTGGTCCATAAGTTTATCTATCTATCTTACTATATGAGAAAAGCCTCATAGCTTATATACGTATTATGGAAATGTATGTATCATTAATGAAACATTAATTTATAGTATTAGCAAATATATGTGAGTACTCTTTTATGAGTACCTTTTATAGTTTAATATGATATAAACATATTTAGTAATTTTTTTTAGTCAAGAACATATATTATAAATATATTTCATATCTTAATAAAATAAATATAAATTGTTATAATTTCAAAAACATCAATACAATATAAAAAAAATAGAAACATATCATAAAAATACAGGAAAATGAATTATAAAGAACATTAATAAGTTGTAAATAAAAATCAAATTTCAAAACTATTGGAAATTTATTGTATTTTTATATTTTTTTATTAGAGACTAAGATGAGATGATTCATATAGATTAAAAGGATTAATGGTTTTTTTGTATTTATACGTGAATTTTTATTTTATTTAATAAATGATAATGTCATTTTATAATTTTTATTATAATATTATAATATTGTGAGTTTTTATTTATTTTATTCAGTTGTTTTATTTTTTATGGGAATACCCGATATGTAAAGTTCATCAATCAATTTTTCATTATGTAAAGACATGAGTTTTAGTTATATATTATTATAATTGAGTATATTTTTTATATCATCTTATTTTTATCATTTTCATTTATTAATCATCATATTTTTTTCAATAATATATAATATATATGGACCTGTAGATATATGGAAGAAATTTGTGATGCTTTAGCAGAACATATCTTCACTATAGAAGTAGTAGTAGGTGGCCATTCAAAGTTACTTCCAGCTCATGTGGAAAATTGTAGAAATATAGTATTTCTTCTCTCTTTCTCTCTCTAACATCATTATAAGCCATATTTTAGATATTGTTGAAGTTGTATGACTATAATATATCTATTTGTATAACTATATACAACTCTAATAATTATATTTGTAAGTATGTATACATATATGTAAACTATATATTTATTTATAACTTATATATGTTAACTATTTGTA
>JAREIK010000267.1:187441-210823 GCA_029783825.1 Sapria himalayana | reverse complement strand
ATAATTCTATTTGATGTAAATTTAATATTAACAATTTATTAATATATATTATTATAATGATCTAAAAATAAATTATAAACTTTATTAATAAGATAGATATTAAATTAAAATATATATGGAACCCAAATATTCAAAATCAAATTAAATTATATTACTAAATAAAATTTTAAATTTTTATATATTTTGTTTATTTTTATAAGCTTATTTTTTTTTCATAAAAAAATATATTTAAATTATATGTCTCACTCATTATTTATTTGTAATTAATATTTCTATAAAATAAACTAAGAAATAATTAAAATGAATATTTAAAATTATAATGAATACAAATAAAAATGTAATTTTATTATTTATTAATTAGTTTATATAGGTTTAATGGTTTATGTATTTATGGGGTTTTTGGGTTAAGGAGTCTAGATATTAAAATGATTAGGCATTTAATGATTTATAAGTTTTATTTAAATAAAAAAATTAATAAAAAATTATTTTTGTGATTTTTTATCATTTTTAAGTTATATAATCTTTGAAAATATAATATTTTTAAATTTTTTTCAAATGTAAATATAATATTTAGTTATAATAATCTTAATATTTATAAGACATTTAATTCAAAAGAAGTAATTTATTGATAGATATTATATAATGATCAATATAATTAATAAACTATTATTTAAGTATCTAGGCATTTAGTGGTTTATAGGATTTATTTAAACATGAAATACAAAAAAATTTTTATTATTTTTTCACATTTTTCAAAGGTTAAACATTTGAAATATAATAATTTTAAAATTTTTTTAAATGTGAATAAAATATTTATTAATAATAATCATTAAAATTATATATAATATAAAAGTAATTAAAATAATTTTATTGATAGATATGATATCAATTATCAAAAATAAAATTATTAAACTATTATTAATATGATAGATATAAATTAAAATATAATTATAAACCTCAATGATTCAAAATCAATGTAAAATTTATTACTAAATAATAATTTTTTGTTTTAAATTTTTACTTCTTTTTGTAAGATTATTTTTATTTATTAAAAGTAAATTATTAATATTATATTTGTCTGACTATTATTTATTTTGTAATTAATATTTATATAAAAAATAAACTAATAAATATTTAAAATGAATATTTAAAATTATAATGAATACAAATTAAAATGAGATTTAAGATTTATTATTGCTGTATATGTAATTTATTTTTTGATAATGTGTTTGTATATACAAATTTTTTTCGTTTTTAATACTTTCATCTAAGTGCAGGAAAGGAAACATTAAGAGGCCGGATGGAGCAGTAGCACAATAACTGATGTCTCGCTGACCGGACACCAGGCGGTAATTGGAGTAGAGCCAGACCCATCTAATGATCTTACCCACTCCGGTTAAATTAACCGAGAGAAATTTTAATAAAATGTTTTGTAATTTTATTTTTGGGTCTCTCTTTTTGGCCCGTGGAACTGTTCATCGTCTCTCTCTCTTCTCTCCGTGCTATTTATCGCGACTATTCTGTGTGCTGCATACTATAAGACATTTATGTTACTTTAATCTGTAACGGAAAAGCATTTTTTGGTGGATTTTGCTAGTCATACTGAGCAACTAGCAAACCACATTATTTTGGTATTTATTTTTCATTTATTGATTCTATCATGGATGGTTGCTGAATTGGGATATATATATTGCTTGTTTTCTGTTGTTTCTGTGATTATGTATCTCAATCTCACAACCATGGAAGCATATTTTCCCAACAATTATATATGGTATACAGGTTTATTAGATAGATTATTTAGGGGTTTTTCTCATTTAGGAGTTTAGCAATTTATGATTTTAGGCAATTAGTGGTATATAGGTTTTATTTATATAATAAAAATAAAATTTTTTTTTATTTTTTTTAGATTTTCAAAGTTTATAAACTTTGAAAATAAAATAATTTTTAAAATCTTTTGAAATGTGAATACCATGTATAATTATATTAATCTTTTTAAGTATATATCATATAAATTTAATATAAATAATTTTAATGATAGATATTATAATAATGATCAAAAATTAAATTAATAAACTATTATTAATAATATAAATATTAATTAAAATATATTTACATAACACAAAATGATTCAAAATCAAATAAAAATATATTACTAAATAATAATATTTAATTTTTAAATATTTCCTTCTTTTTATAAAGATATATTTTTTTATGATTAAAAATAATTATTTAAATAATATCTGTCTTACTCGAAATTTATTTTGTAATTAATTTTTCTAAACAATTAAAATATAAATAATTAAAATGAATATTTAAAATATAATAAATAGAATAAAAATGAGATTTATTATTTATTAAATAGTATATAGCTGTTATAAGGTTTATGTATTTAGGGGTTTCGGGTTTTATGAGGTAACTAATTTAAGTAAGTAAGCATTTAATGGTCTATAGGTTTATTTAAAAAAGAAATAACAAAAAATTTATTTTTTGTATTCTTTCTCATTTTTTAAGATTATAACCTTTGAAAATATAATAATTTTTAAATTTTTTTCAAAAGTGAATACAATATTTAATTATAATAATCATAATAATTATATATCATATAAATTTAATATAAACAAATTTATTCATAGATATTCTAATAATTTTTAAAAAATAAATTAAAAATCTTTTATGAATAAGATTGATATTATTTAAAATATAATATCAAAACCTAAAATGATTCAAAAGCAAAGCAAAATATATTACTTAATAATAATTATTTGTTTTTAAATTATATTCTTTTTATAAGCTTATCTATTTTTTGATGAAAAATAATTTTTATAAATTATATTTTTAACTCATAATTTATTTATAATTAATATATATATAAATAAAAAATTTAACAATCAAAATTAATTTTTTAAATTATAATGAAAACAAATAAAAATGAGATTTATTATTTATTATTTAGGGTATACCCATTTAAACGATTAACTATATAGGGGTATCGGGATTTTGTAGTTTAGTGATTTAAGTGTTTAGGCATTTAGTGATTTATAGGTTTTATTTAAAAAATGAAATAAAAAAAATATATTTTTTTTGTTTTTTCACATGTTCAAAGGTTATAATCTTTCGAAATATAATAATTTTAAAATTTTTTTCAAAAGTGAATACAATATTTAGTTATAATAATTATTAAATTTATATATCATATAATTTAAATATAAATATTTTTATTTATAAATATTTTAATAATGATCAAAAAATAAATTAATAATATATTATTAATAAGTTAGTTATCAATTAAAATATAATTACAAAAGCTAAATTGATTCATAAACAAAGTAAAATATATTACTATATAATAATTTTTTGTTTTTAATTTTTTTCTTCTTTTATTAAGTTTATCTATATTTTTTGTTGAAAAATAATTTATATAAATTATATATTATAACTTATAATTTATTTTGTAATTAATATTTATATAAAAATAAACAAATAAATAATTAAAATGAATATTTAAAATTATAATGAAAAAAATAAAAATGAGATTTATTATTTATTATTTAGGATATACATGTTTAAAAAATTTATCTATTTAGGGTTTTCGAGACTTAGAAGTTATAGATTTAAGTATTTAGGCATTTAATGGTTTATAGGTTTTATTCAAACAATGAAATAACAAAAAGTTTATTTTTGTTATTTTTTCAAATTTTCAAAGGTTATAACATTTGAAAATATAATAATTTTAAAATTTTTTATAAATGTGAATACAATATTTAGTAATAATAAAATTATAACTATATATAATATAAACTAAATATAAACTAGTTTATTGATAGATATTATATCAATTATCAAAAATAAATTAATAAACTATTATTAATATGATAGATATAAATTAAAATATATTTAAAAACCCTAAAATTATTCAAAATCAAAGTAAAGTTTATTACTAAATAATAATTTTTATTTAGTTTTTGCATCATTTTATAAGCTTATATGTTTTTATGATGAAAAATATATTATTTAAATTATATTTGTATCACTCATAATTTATTTTGTAATTAATATTTCTATAAATTATTTAAATTATATTTAAGGTTTACGAGTTTAAAGGTTTAAGTATTTAAGGGCTTCGGGGTTTAGGAGTTTAGATATTTATGTATTTAGGCATTTAATGGTTTATAAGTTTTATTTAGACAATGATATAACAAAAAATTTATTTTTGTTATTTTTTCTCATTTTTGAAGGTTATAAACATTGAAAATATAACAATTTTTAAAATTTTTTTATATGTGAATACTATATTTAGTTATGATAATCATAATAATTATATATCATGTAAATTTAATATAAACAAAATCTTTTGAAATATATTATATTAATGATCAAAAAATAAATTAATAAACTATTATTAATAAGATAGATATTATTTTAAATATATTTGCAAAACATAAATTTATTCAAAATCAATGTAAAATATATTACAAAATAATACTTTTTTGATGTTTTGCTTCTTTTTATAAGTTTATATTTTTTGTTATTAAAAGTAAATTATTTAAATTATATTTGACTTCCTAATAATTTATTTTTAATTTATAATTCTATAAAAATAAACTAATAAATAATTGAAATGAATATTTAAAATTATAATGAAAACAAATAAAAAAGAGATTTATTATTTATTATTCAGGATATACTAGTTTAATGGTTTAAGTATTTATGTGTTTAGGGGTTTAGTGATTTAAGTATTTAAGCCTTTAGTGATTTATAGTTTTTATTTAAAGAATGAAAAAATAAAAAATTTAATTTTTTGATTTTTTTCAATTTTTGAACGTTATAACCTTTGAAATTATAATAATTTTTTAATTTTTTTTAAAATGTGAATATAATATTCAGTAATAATAATCTTTATAATTATATATAATCTAAACTCAATATAAATAATTTTATTAATAGATATTATAATAATGATCAATAAAAAATTAATAAACTATTATTAATAAGAATGATATAAATTAAAATATAATTTCAAAATCTAAAATGATTCAAAATAAAATTAAAATATATTAATAAATAATAAATTTTTGTTTTTAAAATTTTGCCTCTTTTTATAAGGATGTATATTTTTTTTTGATGAAAAATAAATTATTTAACTTAGATTTGTCTTACTAATAATTTATTTTGTAATTATTATTTCTATAAAGATATAATGATAAATAATTAAAAAAAAATTTAAAATTATACTTAATAAAAATTAAATTGAGATTTATTATTTTTATTAATGTACACCTATTTAATAGTTTAAGTATTTAAAGGTTTTGTCGTTTAAAAGTTTAGCAATTTATGTTTTAAGGCATTTATTGGTTTATAGGTTTTATTTAAACAATAAAATAACAAAAAAAAATTTGTAATTTTTTTTTAATTTTCATAGGTTATATAACCTTTGAAAATATAATAATATTTAAAATTTTTTGAAATGTGAATACAATATTTAGTTATAATAATATTAATAATTATATATCATATAAATTCAATATAAATAATTTTATTGTTAGATAATATTATAATGATCAAATTTAAATTAATAAACTATTAATAAAAAGATTGCTATTAATTAAAAAATATTTACAAAACCCAAATTGATTCAAAATGAAAGTAAAATATATTATTGGATAATATTTTTTAATTTTTATAATTTTACTTCTCTTATAAGCATATAATTTTTTTGATTAAAAATAAATTAATTAGAATATATATGTCGCTCACATAATTTAATTTGTAATAAATATTTCTATAAAAATAAACAAATAAATAATTAAAATGAATATTTAAAATTATAATAAATAGAAATAAAAATTAGATTTATTAATTATTAAGTCGTATATAGTAGTTTAATGGTTTATGTATTTAGGCATTATGAGGTTTAGGAGTTTACTGATTTAACTAGGTATGCATTTAGTGGTTTATAGGTTTTATTAAAAAAATAAAATAATAAAAATTTATTTTTATTATTTTTTGATATTTTCAAAGGTTATAACCTTTGAAAATATAATAATTTTTAAATTTTTTTTAAATGTGAATATAATATTTAGATATAATAATCATTATATTTATATATCATATAAATTCAATATAAACAATTTTATTGAAAAATATTCAAGTAATGATCAAAAAATAAATTAATAAACAATTATTAATAAGATTGATCTCAATTAAAATATAATTACAAAACCAAAAATAATTCAGAAGGAGAGCAAAATATTTTATATTATTTTTATAAGTTTATCTATATTTTTTGATGCAAAATAATTTATATAAATTATATTTGTCTAACTCATAATTTATTTTTTAATTAATATTTATATAAAAATTAAAAATTAATAATTAAAATGAATATTTAAAATTATAATGAAAAAAATGAGATTTATTATTTATTATTTTGGGATACCGGTTTAATTTAAATTAGATATGTCTCACTAATAATTTATTTTGTAATTAATATTTCTATAAAATAAATTGATAAATATTTAAAATAAAAATTTAAAATTATATTGAATAAAAATTAAAATGAGATTTAAGATTTATTATTAAAGTATAAGAGTTTAATGATTTAAGTATTTAAAGGTTTTATCGCTATGAGTTTGGCTATTTATGTTTTTTGGCTTTTAGTGGTTTATTGGTTTTATTTAAAAAAATAAAATAACAAAAAAATTTCTATTATTTTTTATCATTTTCATAGGTCAAAACATTTGAAAATATAATAATATATAAAATTTTTTGAAATTTTAATATAATATTTTGTTATAATAATATTAATAATTATATATCATATAAAAAAGAATATAAATAATTTTATTGATAGATATTATAATAATGATCAAAAATTAAATTTATAAACTATTAATATTAAGATAGATATTAATTAAAAAATATTTACAAAACCAAATTGATTCAAAATTAAAGTAACTTATATTACTTGATAATAATTTTTAATTTTTAAATTTATACATCTTTCATAAGAGTATATTTTTATTAGATAAATAATATATTATTTAAATTATATTTGTACCACTCATTATTTATTTAGTAATAAATATTTCTAAATTATACACTAATAAATAATTATAAAGAATAATTAAAAATATAGTAAATAGCAATAAAAAATAGATTTATTAATTATTAAGTAGTATTTAGCGGTTTAATGGTTTATGTACTTAGGCATTATGTGGTTTAGGAGTTTACTAATTTTATATGCATTTAGTACGGCTGCTCACGGGACTCGGAGATTCGCGACCCAACCCAAAGTCTTGTCCCGAAAAAATCGGGACTACGAAAAATCCGTTGACTTTGACTTTTCCCAGTCCCATTCTGTCACGTATTTTTTATTTTTGGGATGGTTCCGGATCTTAAGCAATATCTATCCCAAGAATCGTCCCATGCTAAAAATTTGATACTAGAACCAGAAATATATATATATATATATAACATGAAGATGCCACCCATTCTGCTATTGCCCATCCAATTCCGATGCACCTATTGCTGTTCAGGCGAGTTCCATGCCACCTCACGCCATTCCAGGCATGTTAAGTTAGGTCTTGCCCTTGTCCGTCACACTTCTGGTTGCCTCCACTGTGTCTCAGATGCCACCAGCCTTTTAGTTTGTTTTTCTGATGAGAATTGAGTGATTATTTATTATTATTATTATTATGTGTCTCAGTCAGTTTTTTTGAGTATTGGTTGTGGTGGTGTGGTTGGGCCGAATGAGTGGGTTGAATGTGTTATAGTCAGTTTTGTACAGCTTGCTTGTTTGAAATATTTATATGTATTTATGCTTAACATATCATATTAATTTACGACAATCCAGATGGCATAATCCAGCGGTAAACGAAAAATACAATAAATTGAAGATGATCACATTTCAAATTATCAAAGTATTGGTAAATCCAATAATCATCCTTTCATGAACCCTCCTATTGTTACGGTAGGTTCTTCAATTCCAATTGTAAAAGAAAGTCAAGGAACATATGAACCTCAAGCTCATAAAGAGAATAAGTCTGCTGTTTGGGAAACTGATGAGATATTAGTTGATTCAGAGGGAAATGAAACTGGTAGGGTAGCTTGTATATGGTGTAGGAAGGAATATTTGGCAAAAAGTGATCAAGGTACTTCGGGTTTATGGAAATACTTGATAGAGACTTGTAGGAAATTTCCACACAAAAAAGAATTACTAGAAGCTCACAAAGGTAAAGACAAGTCACAATCTTTGTTGAGTTTCACTAAAGGTACTAGCTCAGAGAATAACAAATTAACTTTTTGGCAATTTGATCAACAACTAGTTAGGGAGGCTTTGGTTAAAATGATCATAAAAGATGAATTGCCTTTTTGTTTTGTTGAGAGGGATGAGTTTAAAGAGTTTTGTGAAGTTAGTGTGCCTCAATTTAAAATTCCATCTAGGCATTCTGGGTTGAGGGATTGTTTTTCATTGTTTGAAAAGTTAAAGAAGAAATTATTTGATAGCATATCATCTCATTGTCGTAGAGTTTCAATGACTACCGACACTTGGACTAGCATTCAAAATTTGTATTATATATGTTTGACTATTCATTTCATTGATTCTCAATGGAATATGCATAAAAGACTTTTGAACGTTTGTGTAATTAAAAGTCATTCTGGAGTTAATATTAGAAATGCTATTGAGTTTTGCATTAATGAATGAGGTTTGAGAAAGTTGATGTTCATTACTATTGACAAGTATCAAATAATGATGTTGCAGTTGAAAAATTGAATTAAAGGCTGGTGAAGAAAAGTGTTGTACCTTTGAGAGGCAAGCATTTTCATATGAGATGTTGTGCTCATATCCTAAACTTAATTGTCAGAGATTGCATTGCAATAGTTGAGGGTGCTATTCAAAAAATTTGAGGTGTGGTGAAATATGTGAGGAGCAGTCCTAAAAGATTTAATATGTTTAAGTTATGTGTTGAATAAGTAAACTTGACATATAAATCTTCATTGCAATTAGATTTTCCTACAAGATGGAATTCAACTTATTTGATGCTACAAACTGATATAAAATATCAAAAATAATACAATAAGTTGGAGGACAAAGACAAAAGGTTTTTGAAGAAGTTTGGTTTAAATGTTCCAACTTAGAGAGACTGAACAAACGCCAAAATTTTGGCTTATTTCTTGAAAATGTTTTATGGGGTAACTTGTAAATTTTCTGGCTCATAATATTCTACCTCTAGTGTTTATTTTCCTTAGATTATTCGAATGTTGAAAAAAAATTGTTCTCTGTGAAAATAGTAGAGATACGATGGTGTCTAAAATGGGTATGAAAATGAGGCATAAATTCAACAAATATTGGGGTTCTCTTCAGTCAACAAATATTATGCTTTTTGTAGCAGTAGTCTTGGATCCTAGATATAAGCTAAATCATCTCAAGGTTAAGTACACTTAGCATTATGGAGAGGAATTGACTAAAAATTTGGTGAAAAATGTTATAAATGATTTAAATGAGATGATGGATGATTATAAAGATTTAAATGAAGATGAATCAAAAGAAGATGATTTCTCTTCTACTGTGTTGAAGAAAAATGATGATTTCTTTGATGGTAGTGATACTTATGTTGATGATTTTTTTTGTTGAATTGGAGAAAGAACAAGAAGTTGCAGCTTTGGAAAAGTTGGATAGGTACTTTGAGGACAAACTTGAAAAAGATAGAATTGATTTTGATCTTCTTAACTGGTGGAAGGTAATTGAGGTTACGTATCCTTCTTTGGAAAATGTAGCAAAGGATGTATTTGCTATCCAAGCATCTACTGTGGCCTACGAATCTACATTTAGCACTGGGGGGAGAACTTTAAATAAATTTAGAAGTTCTTTAACACCTATTACAGCTGAAGTTCTCATATGTCTACAAGATTGGTTGAGAAGATCAACAAACCTAATGAAATTGAAGAATTAGTTCAAGACCTTGATGATAATGAATCAGGTTAGTATACAAATCTTGTAAATTTTAATTTTACTTTTATTTATTTTATTCATTCAATTTAATAAAAATATGGTTCAATTACAATTTTCAAAGAGGTCACAAGATCCAAATATTTTTCCAACTATAGTTGGCCAACTAAATTTGGAATGGGTGTATTAATTTTTATAAGGTAATAATTTGTTTTTTTATTACTCTTTCATCTTAGAAATTTTTGTCGACATGATTAACACATTTTCATCTTTGGGTGTCCTTCTACAGTGTTGGAAGAAAAGGGAGGAATTGTAGAAGAGATAATTAATGGGGGTGGATTTTCGTTGCTGTTCCGGGACGGACCTTTGAAATGATTATTATCATGTTTGTTATTAGTTATATATTTTTTTGATATATTAAGCTGCCTAATTTTAGCAATTAGTTAAGTAGTAATTGCTGCTATCTAAGTTTGTGGTCATCTTGAGCTATTCCTTAATATTTTAAGTAATTGTTTAAAAAATGTAGTATTGCTATTATTGTTAACTTTCAATCGGCTGAACAAAGCCTACTTGTGACAAAAAAAAGAACCAAATTAAGCACACAACTCGGTCCCATTCTATTTAACATTTCTATCCTTTTCTGCACATCAAAGCTTTTGACAAGGTAATGGAACTCGTTTGCGGTATTCAGCCTATTTGACAAAACAAAATTGGCCCAATTTTAGTTTGAAAGATACATAACTAAGGAATGAAAAATGGTACAACAAAAGGTTTTGACATGAACTAACTTGGCCGGTTTGAAGAAAATAAATTGAAAAAAATGTCCGAACTCCATCCCATCCCGATATTTTCAACCTATGGCACGGGTCTGGATCTTCATAAAAAATCTCCGAACTATGGGACGGGACTGGAGATTTGTAATCCCATCCCGTCCCATTCCATGAGCACCCCAAGCATTTGGTGGTTTATAGGTTTTATTTAAAAAATAAAATAACAAAAAATTTATTTTTATTATTTTTTGATATTTTCAATGGTCATAACCTTTGAAAATATAATAATTTTTAATTTTTTTTTAAATATGAATGCAATATTTAGTTATACTAATCATTATATTTATATATTATATAAATTCAATATAAATAATTTTATTAATAAATATCCTAATAATAATGAAAAAATAAATTAATAATCCATTAATAAAAAGATAGATATTAATTAAAATATAATTACAAAACATAAAATGATTCCGAAGTAAAGAAAAATATATTACTATATAATAATTTTTTGTTTTTGAATTTTTTCGTCTTTTAATAAGTTTATCTATATTTTTTTAATGAAAAATAATTTATATAAATTATATTTGTCTAACTCATAATTTATTTTGAAATTAATATTTATATATAAATAAACAAATAAACAATTAAAATGAATATTTAAAATTATAATGAAAAAAAATGAGATATATTATTAATTATTTAGGGGTACTGGTTTAATTTTAATTAGATCCGTCTCACTAATAATTTATTTTGTAATTATTATTTCTATAAAAATAAACTTATAAATAATTAAAATAAAAATTTAAAATTATACTAAATAAAAATTAAAATGAGATTTAAGATGTATTATTAATGTATACCAGTTTAATAGTTTAAGTATTTAGAGGTTTTGTAGTTAGGAGTTTAGCGATTTATGTTTTTAGGCTTTTAGTGGTTTATAGGTTTTATATAAAAAAATAAAATAACAAAAAAAAATTTCTATGATTTGTTATCATTTTCATAGGTTATAACCATTGAAAATATAATAATATTTACAATTTTTGAAATGTGAATATAATATTTAGTTTTAATAATATTAATAATTATATATCATATAAATTCAATATAAACAATTTTATTGATAGATAATATAATAATGATCAAAAATTAAATTAATAAACTATTAATAAATAGATAGATAGTAATTAAAAAATATTTACAAAACCCAAATTGATTCAAAATTAAAGTAAAATATATTACTGGATAATAATTTTTAATTTTTAAAATTCTACTTCTTTTATAAGCGTATATTTTTTTTATAAAAAATAAATTAATTAAATTATATTTGTCGCACTCATACTTTATTTTGAAATAAATATTTCTATAAAAATAAACTAATAATAATTCAATTTGAATATTTAGAATTATAATAAATAGAAATAAAAATTAGATTTATTAATTATTAAGTAGTATTTAGCAGTTTAATGGTTTATGTATTTAGGCATTATGGTGTTTAGGAGTTTACTGATTTAACTGTGTATGCATTTAGTGGTTTATATATTTTATTTACGAAAAAAAATAAAAAAAAATATTTTTATTATTTTTTGATATTTTCAAAGGTTATAACCTTTGAAAATATAATAATTGTAAATTTTTTTTGAAAAGTGAATAAATATTTATTTATAATAATCATAATAATTATATATCATATAAATTCAATATAAATAATTTCATTGATATATATTCTAATAATTATCAAAAAATAAATTAAAAATCTATTATGAATAAGATTATTATTACTTAAAATATAATATCAAAACCTAACATGATTCAAAAGCAAAGCAAAATATATTACTTAATATTAAATATTTGTTTTTAAATTTTTATTCTTTTTATAAGCTTATTTATTTTTTGATGAAAAATAATTTTTATAAATTATATTTTTAACTCATAATTTATTTTATAATTAATATATATATATATATATATATATATAACTAAACAATCAAAATAAATTTTTTAAATTATAATGAAAACAAATAAAAATGAGATTTATTAATTATTATTTAGGGTCAACCCATTTAAACGATTATCTATATAGAAGTATCTGGATTTTGTAGTTTAGTAATTTAAGTGTTTAGGCATTTAGTGATTTATAGGTTTTATTTAAACAATGAAATAAATTTTTTTTTTGTTTTTTCACATGTTCAAAGGTTATAATCTTTGAAAATATTATAATTTTAAAACTTTTTTTAAAAGTGAATACAATATATAGTTATAATAATTATTAAATCTTTATATCATATAAATTAAATATAAATATTTTTATTGATAAATATTCTAATAATCATCAAAAAATAAATTAATAGTCCATTATTAATAAGTTATATATCAATTAAAAAATAATTACAAAACGTAAAATGATTCAGAAACAAAGTAAAATATATTACTATATAAGAATTTTTTGTTTTTAATTTTTTTCTTCTTTTAATAAGTTTATCTATATTTTTTTGTAGAAAAATAATTTATATAAATTATATTTGTCTAACTTATAATTTATTTTGTAATTAATATTTATATAAAAATAAACAAATAAATAATTAAAATTAATATTTAAAATTATAATGAAAAAAATAAAAATGAGATTTATTTTTTATTATTT
The DNA here is from genome assembly GCA_029783825.1 of Sapria himalayana. Classification (NCBI taxonomy): domain Eukaryota; kingdom Viridiplantae; phylum Streptophyta; class Magnoliopsida; order Malpighiales; family Rafflesiaceae; genus Sapria; species Sapria himalayana. The sequence continues at coordinate 197,457 of JAREIK010000267.1, read as the reverse complement.
AGGATATACCTGTTTAAAAAATTTATCTATTTAGGGTTTTCGAGATTTAGAAGTTATAGATTTAAGTATTTAGGCATTTAATGGTTTATAGCTTTTATTTAAACAATGAAATAACAAAAAATTTATTTTTGATATTTTTTCAAATTTTCAAATGTCATAACATTTGAAAATATAATAATTTTAAAATTTTTTAAAAATGTGAATACAATTTTTAGTAATAATAATTATTATAACTCTATATAATATAAACTAAATATAAACAATTATATTGATAGATATTATATCAATTATCAAAAAATAAATTAATAAGCTATTATTAAAATGATAGATATAAATTAAAATATAATTAAAAAACCTAAAATGATTCAAAATCAAAGTAAAATTTATTACTAAATAATAATTTTCTTTTATTGTTTGCATCATTTTATAAGCTTATATGTTTTTTTGATGAAAAATATATTATTTAAATTATATTTGTATCACTTATAATTTATTTTGTAATTAATATTTCTATAAATTATTTAAAATATATTTCAGATTTACAAGTTTAATGGTTTTTGTATTTAGGGGCTTCAGGGTTTAGGAGTTTAGATATTTATGTATTTAGGTATTTAATGGTTTATAAGTTTTATTTAAACAATGATATAACAGAAAATTTATTTTTGTTATTTTTTCTCATTTTTGAAGTTTATAAACTTTGAAAATATAACAATTTTTAAATTTTTTTTATATGTGAATACTATATTTAGTTATGATAATCATAATAATTATATATCATGTAAAATCAATATAAACAATTATTTTGAAATATATTATATTAATGATCAAAAAATAAATTAATAAACTATTATTAATAAGATAGATATTATTTTAAATATATTTGCAAAACATAAATTTATTCAAAATCAAAGTAAAATATATTACAAAATAATACTTTCTTTGATCTTTTGTTTATTTTTATAAGTTTATATTTTTTTTATTAAAAGTAAATTATTTAAATTATCTTTGTCTTCCTCAGAATTTATTTTTAATTTATAATTCTATAAAAATAAACTAATAAATAATTAAAATGAATATTTAAAATTATAATATTTACAAATAAAATAGAGATTTATTATTTATTATTCAGGATATACTAGATTAATGGTTTAAGTATATAGGTTTTTTGATGTTTAGTGATTTATGTGTTTAGGCCTTTAGTGATTTATAGTTTTTATTTAAGAATGAAAAAAAAAATTTAATTTTTTGAATTTTTTTAATTTTTGAAGGTTATAACCTTTGAAATTATAATAATTTTTAGTTTTTTATTAATGTGAATATAGTATACAGTAATATTAATCTAAATAATTATATATAATGTAAAGTCAATTAATTTTATTAATAGATATTATAATAATGATAAATAAAAAATTAATAAACTATTATTAATAAGAATGATATAAATTAAAATATAATTGCAAAATCTAAAATGATTCAAAATAAAATAAAATAGATTACTAAATAATAAATTTTAGTTTTTAAAATTTTGCTTCTTTTTATAAGGATATATATTTTTTTTTGATGAAAAATAAAATATTTAAATTAGATATGTCTCACTAATAATTTATTTTGTAATTAATATTTCTATAAAAATAAACTGATAAATAATTAAAATAAAAATTTAAAAATATATTAAATAAAAATTAAATTGAGATTTATGATATTTTATATATGTACACCTGTTTAATAGTTTAAGTATTTAAAGGTTTTGTCATTTAAAAGTTTAGCAATTTATATTTTTAGGCATTTAGTGGTTTATACGTTTTATTTAAACAAAAAAATAAGAAAAAAAAATTTGTAATTTTTTCTCATTTTCATAGGTTATAACCTTTGAAAATATAATAATATTTAAATTTTTTTGAAATGTGAATACAATATTTAGTTATAATAATATTAATAATTATATATCATATAAATTCAATATAAACAATTTTATTGATAGATAATATAATAATGATCAAATTTAAATTAATAAACAATTAATAAAAAGATTGATATTAATTAAAAAATATTTACAAAACCCAAATTGATTCAAAATGAAAGTAAAATATATTACTGGATAATAATTTTTAATTTTTAAATTTTTACTTATTTTATAAGCATATATTTTTTTTGATTAAAAATAAATTAATTAAAATATATATGTCACTCTCATAATTTAATTTGTAAAAAATATTTTTATAAAAATAAACTAATAAATAATTAAAATGAATATTAAAAATTATAATAAAGAGAAATAAAAATTAGATTTATTAATTATTATGTAGTATATACCGGTTTAATGGTTTATGTATTTAGGCAATATGAGGTTTAGGAGTTTACTGATTTAACTGTGTATGCATTTAGTGATTTATATATTTTATTATAAAAATAAAATAATAAAATATTTATTTTTATTATTTTTTGATATTTTCAAAGGTTATTAGCTTTGAAAATATAATAATTTTTAAAATATTTTAAAATGTGAATACAATATTTAGTTATAATAATCATTATATTTATATATCATATAAATTCAATATAAATAATTTTATTGATACATATTTTTATAATGATCAAAATATAAATTAATAATCTATTATTAATAAGATAGATATCAAATAAAATATAATTCCAAAACCTAAAATGATTCAGAACAAAAGCAATAAAATGATAAAAAATTATTGAAAATTTTTTTGTTATTTTATTTTTTTAAATAAAACCTATATACCAATAAAAGCCTAAAAACATAAATTGCTAAACTCCTATTGACAAAACCTCTAAAAACTTAAATCATTAAACTGGTATACATTAATAATAAATCATAAATCTAATTTTTATTTTTATTCAGTATAATTTTAAATTTTTATTTTAATTATTTATCAATTTATTTTATAAAAATATAAATAAGAAAATAAATTATTATTGAGACGGATCTAATTTAAATTAAACCGGTATCAGTAAAAATTAAATAATAAATAATAAATCTCATTTTTTTTTCATTATAATTTTAAATATTCATTTTAATTATTTATTTGTTTATTTATATATAAATATCAATTAAAAAATAAATTGAGTTAGACAAATATAATTTATATAAATTATGTTTTATCAAAAAATTATTGATAAACTTATTTTATCAAAAAAATTATATAAATTTATATAATTTATATAAATATTCTTCTGAATCATTTTAGGTTTTGAAATTATATTTTAATTGATATCTATCTTATTAATAATAGATTATCAATTTATTTTTTGATCATTATTAGAATAATTATCAATAAAATTAGTTATTTTGAATTTATATGATATATAAATATAATGATTATTATAACTAAATATTGTATTCACATTAAAAAAAACTAAAAATTATTATATTTTTAAATGTTATAACCATTGAAAGTATCAAAAAATAATAAAAATAAATTTTTTATTATTTTATTTTTTTAATAAAACCTATTAACCACTAAATGCATACACAGTTAAATCAGTAAACTCCTAAATCTCATAATGCCTAAATACATAAAACATTAAACCGCAATATACTACTTAATAATTAATAAATCTAATTTTTATTTCTATTTATTAAATTTTAAATATTCATTTTAATTATTTAATAGTTTATTTTTATAGAAATATTTATTACAAATTAAATTATGAAAGCGACATATATATTTTAATTAATTTATTTTTAATAAAAAAAATATATGCTTATAAAAGAAGTAAAATTTAAAAATTAAAAATTATTATCCAGTAATACATTTTACTTTAATTTGTATCAATTTGGGTTTTGTAAATATTTTTTAATTAATATCAATCTTTTTATTAATAGTTTATTAATTTAAATTTTGATCATTATTATATTATTTATCAATAAAAATGTTGATATTGAATTTATATGATATATAATTATTAATATTATCATAACTAACTATTATACTCACATTTCAAAAAATTTTAAATTTTTTGAAATGCCTAAAAACATGAATTGCTAAACTCCTAAACGACAAAACCTATAAATACATAAACTATTAAACAGGTCTACATTAATAAAAAAATCATAAATCTCAATTTAATTTTTATTAAGTATAATTTTAAAATTTTAATTTAATTATTTATCAGTTTATTTTTATAGAAATATTAATTATAAAATAAATTATTAGTGAGACATATCTAATTTAAATAATTTATTTTTCTTAAAAATAAATATATATCCTTATAAAAAGAGCCAAAATTTTAAAAACAAAAATTTATTATTTAGTAATATATTTTATTTTAATTTTGAATCATTTTAGATTTTGCAATTATATTTTAATTTATATCATTATTATTATTAATAGTTTATTAATTTTTTATTGATCATTATTATAATATATATTAATAAAATTATTTATATTAAATTTACATTATAGATAATTATTAAGATTATAATTACTGAATATTATATTCACATTTAAAAAAAATTAAAAATTATTATAATTTCAAATGTTATAAACTTCAAAAATTAAAAAAAATCAAAAAATTAAATTTTTTATTTTTTTATTCTTTTAATAAAAACTATAAATCACTAAAGGCCTAAACACTTGAATCACTAAACACCAAAACACCTAAATACTTAAACCATTAAACTCGTATATCCTGGATAATAAATAATAAATCTATATTTTATTTGTATTCATTATAATTTTAGATATTCATTTTAATTATTTATTGGTTTATTTTTATAGAATTATAAATTAAAAATAAATTATGAGGAAGACAAATATATTTTAAATAATTTACTTTTAATAACAAAAAATATAAACTTATAAAAAGAAGCAAAACATCAAAAAAAGTATTATTCTGTAATATATTTTACTTTGATTTTGAATAAATTTAAGTTTTGCAAATATATTTAAAATAATATGTATCTTATTAATAATAGTTTATTAATTTATTTTTTTATCGTTAATATAATATATTTCAATATAATTGTTTATATTGAATTTACAAGATATATAATTATTAAGATTATCATAACTAAAAATAGTATTCACATATAAAAAAAAATTAACAATTATTATATTTTCAAAGTTTATAACCTTCAAAAATGAGAAAAAATAACAAAAATAAATTTTTTGTTATATCATTGTTTTGCTTTGTTTCTGAATCATTTTAGGTTTTATAATTATATTTTAATTGATATCTAACTTATTAATAATAGATTTTTAATTTATTTTTTGATCATTATTAGAATATTTATTAATAAAAATGTTTATATTGAATTTATATGATATATAAATTTAATAATTATTATAACTCAATATTGTATTCACTTTTGTAAAAAGTTTTAAAATTTTTATATTTTCAAAGATTATAACCTTTGAACATGTAAAAAAATAAAAAAAATATTTTTTTTGTTATTTCATTGTTAAAATAAAACATATAAATCACTAAATGCCTAAACACTTAAATCACTAAACAACAAAATCCTTATACCCCTATATATATAATCTTTTAAACCGGTATACCCTAAATAATAATTAATAAATTTCATTTTTATTTTATATATATATATCAATTATAAAAAAATTATGAGCTAAAAATATAATTTATAAAATTAATTTTTCATAAAAAAATAGATACATTTTATAAAAAGAATAAAAATTTAAAAACAAATAATTATTATTAAGTAATGTATTTTGCTTTGCTTTTGAATCATTTTAGGTTTTTATATTATATTTTAAGTAATATCAATCTAATTCATAATTGATTTTGAATTTATTTTTTGATAATTATTAGAATATTTATCAAAAAAATTGTTTATATTGAATTTATATGATATATAATAATTATGATTATTATAAATAAATATTGTATTCACTTTTGAAAAAAATTTAAAAATTATTATTTTTTCAAAGGTTATAATCTTAAAATATGAGAAAGAATACAAATAATAAATTTTTTGTTATTTCTTTTTTAAATAAAACCTATAGACCACTAAATGTTTACTTACTAAATCAGTAGCTCATAAAACCCGAAACCCCTAAATACATAAATCTTATAACAGCTGTATACTACTTAATAAATAATAAATCTCATTTTTATTTCTATTTATTATAATTTTAAATATTCATTTTAATTATTTATATTTTAATTTTTTAGAAAAATTAATTTGAAAATAAATTTTGAGTAGGACAGATATTATTTATATAATTTATTTTTAATCATAAAAATATATAAGCTTATAAATAGATGGAAAAAATTAAAAATTAAATATTTTATTTAGTAATATATTTTTATTTGATTTTGAATCATTTTGTGTTATGTAAATATATTTTAATTAATGTTTATATTATTAACAATAGTTTATTAATTTAATTTTTAATCATTATTATAAGATCTATCATTAAAATTATTTATATTGAATTTATATGATTTATAATTAATAAGATTAATATATTTATATTTTGTATTCACATTTCAAAAGATTTTAAAAATTATTTTATTTTTAAAGGTTTTACTCACATTTCAAAAGATTTTAAAAAAAATTATTTTGTATTCACATTTCAAAAGATTATTTAGGGTTTTTGTCATTTAGGAGTTTAGCAATTTATGTTTTTAAGCATTTAGTGGTATAAAGGTTTTATTTATATAATAAAAAAAAATGTTTATGATTTTTTTTAGATTTTCAAAGTTTATAACCTTTGAAAATCTAAAAAAAATCATAAAAAATTTTTTTGATCTTTATTATATAAATAAAACCTTTATACCACTAAATGCCTAAAAACATAAATTGCTAAACTCCTAAATGACAAAAACCCTAAATAATCGATCCATTAAACCGGTGTATCATATATAATAGTTAGACAATTGTGCTTCCATGGTAGTGAGATTGAGATACAGAAATACAGAAACAACACAAAACAAGCAATATATATATTCCAATTCAGCAACCATCCATGATAGAATCAAAAAATGGGAAATAAACACCGAAAAAAATGTGGTTCGCTAGTCGCTCAGTACGACTAGCTAAATCCACCAGAAAATGCTTTTGTGTTACAGATTAAAACAACAGAAATGTCTTACAGTATGCAGCACATAGAATAGTCGCGATAAATCGCACAGAGAGAAGAGAGAGAGATGATGAACAGTTCCATGGGTCGAAAAACAGCCACCCGAAAATAAAATTACAAAACATTTTATATTAAAATTTCTCTCGGTTCATTTAACATGAGCGGGTCGGATCATGAGATGGGTCAGGCTTTGCTCCAATTTCGTCCAACTGTCTGGTCAGCGAGACCTCCGTTATTGTGCTACTGCTGCATCCCCAGCCTCTTAATATTTCCTTTCCTGCACTTACATAAAAATATTAAAAAAAGAAAAAATATTTGGTTACACAAACAGATTATCAAAAAATAAATTACATATATAGCAATAATAAATCTTAAATATCATTTTAATTTGTATTCATTATAATTTTAAATATTCATTTTAAATATTTATTAGTTTATCTTTTATATAAATATTAATTACAAAATAAATAATTAGTCAAACAAATATAATATTAATAATTTACTTTTAATAAAAAAAATATAATCTTATAAAAAGAAGTAAAAGTTTAAAAACAAAAAATTATTATTTCGTAATAAATTTTAAATTGATTTCGAATCAATTTAGGTTTTGTAATTGTATTTTAATTTATATCTATCATATTAATAATAGTTTTTAATTTATTTTTTGATAATGGATATCATATCTATCAATAAAATTATTTATAATTAGTTTATATTATATATAAGTATAATGATTATTATCACTAAATATTATATTCACATTTTAAAAAAATTTTATAATTATTATATTTTAAAAGTTTATAACCTTTGAAAATGTGAAAAAATAATAAAAATAATTTTTATGTTATTTCATTGTTTAAAAATATTAGTAATATATTTTTCTTTGCTTCTGAATCATTTTAGGTTTTGTAATTATATTTTTATTCATATTTATCTTATTAATAATGTATTATTAATTTATTTTTTCATCATTATTAGAATATTTATCAATAAAATTGTTAATATTGAATTTATATGATATATAAATATAATGATTATTATAACTAAAGATTGTATTCACTTTAGAAAAAAATTTAACATTTATAGTATTTTCATAGGCAATAATCTTTGAAAATATCAAAAGATAAAAAAAAATTTGTTATTTTATTTTTTAAATAAAACATATAAACCACTAAATGCATATATATGTAAATCAGTAACCTCCTAAATACATAAACCATTAAACTGCTATATACAACTTAATAATTAATAAATCTAATTTTTATTTTATTTATTATAATTTTAAATATTGATTTTAATTATTTATTAGTTTATTTTTATAAAATATTTATTACAAAATAAATTATGAGTGTGACAAATATAATTTAACTAATTTATTTTTAATCAAAAAAAAATATACGCTTATAAAAGAAGTAAAAATTTAAAAATTAAAATTATTATACAGTAATATATTATAGTTTAGTTTTTGAATCGATTTGAGTATTGTAAATATTTTTTAATTAATATCTATCTTATTATTAATAGTTTATTAATTTAATTTTTGATCATTATTATATTATCTATCAATAAAATTGTTTATATTGAATTTATATGATATATAATTATTAATATTAAAATAACTAAATATTGTTTTCACATTTCAAAAAATTTTAAATATTATTATATTTTAAAAGGTTATAACCTATGAAAATGAGAAAAAATTACAAATTTTTTTTAATTAATTTATTGTTTAAATAAAACCTATAAACCACTAAATTCCTAAAAACATAAATTGCTATACACCTAAATGACAAAACCTTTAAATAATTAAACCATTAAACAGGTGTACATTAATAAAGAATCATAAATCTCAATTTAATTTTTATTAAGTATAATTTAAAATTTTTATTTTAATTATTTATGAGTTTATTTTTATAGAAATATTAATTAAAAAATAAATTATTAGTGAGATAGATCTAATATAAATAATTTATTTTTCATCAAAAAAATATATATCCTTATAGAAATAGGGAAAATTTTAAAAACAAAAATTATTATTTAGTAATATATTTTATTTTTATTTTGAATCATTTTAGATTTAAAATTATATTTTAATTTATATCATTCTTATTAATAATAGTTTATTAATTTTTTATTGATCATTATTATAATATGTATTAATAAATTTATTTATATTGAATTTACATTATATATAATTATTAAGATTATTATAACTAAATATTATATTCACATTTTAAAAAAATTTTTAATTATTATATTTTCAAAGGTTATATAACCTTCAAAAATTAAAAAAAAAATCAAAAAATTAAATTTTTAATTTTTTCATTCTTTAAATAAAAACAATAAATCACTAAAGGCCTAAACACTTAAATCACTAAACTCGAAAACAACTAAATACTTAAACCATTAAACTAGTATATCCTGAATAATAAATAATAAATCACTATTTTATTTGTATTCATTATAGTTTTAAATATTCATTTTAATTATTTATTAGTTTATTTTTATAGAATTATAAGTTTAAAAACAAATTATGAGGAAGACGAATATAATTTAAATAATTTACTTTTAATAAAAAAAATATAAACTTATAAAAATAAGCAAAACATCAAAAAATTATTATTTAGTAATATATTTTATTTTGATTTTGAATAAATTTACGTTTTGCAAATATATTTTAAATAAATCTTTTCTATAATAATAGTTATAATTTATTTTTTGATCATTATATATAATATCTATCAATATATTTGTTATAATGAATTTACATGATATATAATTATTAAGATTATCATAACTAAATATAGTATTCACAGTATAAAAAAAAAATTATAAAAATTGTTATTTTTTCAAAGGTGATAACCTTCAAAAATGATAAAAATAAGAAAAAATAAATTTTTGTTATATCATTGTTTAAATAAAACTTATAAACCATTAAAT
>JAREIK010000267.1:132717-180371 GCA_029783825.1 Sapria himalayana | reverse complement strand
TTTAATTATTTATTAGTATATTTTTATAAAAATATTTATTACAAAATAAATTATGAGTGCGACAAATATAAATTAAAAAATATATGTGCTTATAAAAGAAGTAAAAATTTAAAAATTAAAAATTATTATCTAGTAATATATTTTTCTTTAATTTTGAATCAATTTGGGTTTTGTAAATATTTTTTAATTAATATCTATCTTTTATAAATAGTTTATTAATTTATTTTTAGATCATTATTATATTATCTATCAATGAAATTATTTATATTGAATTTATATGATATATAATTATTAATATTATTATAACTAAATATTGTATTCACATTTCGAAAAATTGTAAATATTATTATATTTTCAAAGGTTATAACATATGAAAAAGATAACAAATTATAGAAACTTTTTTTGTTATTTTATTTTCTAAATAAAACCTATAAACCACTAAAAGCCTAAAAACATAAATTGTTAAACTCCTAAATGATAAAACCTCTAGATATATATTCTATTAAACTGGTATAGATTAATGATAAATCATAAATCTCATTTTAATTTTTAATCAATATAATTTTAAATTTTTATTTTAATTATTTATTAGTTTATTTTTATAGAAATATTAATTACAAAATAAATTATTAGTGAGACAAATCTAATTTAAATTAAAATAGTATTTCTAAATAATAAATAATAAATCTCAATAATATTTTTTTTCATTATAATTTTAAATATTTATTTTAATTATTTATTTGTTTATTTATATATAAAAATTATTTACAAAATAAATTGAGTTAGACAAAAATAATTTATATAAATTATTTTTCATCAAAAAAATATGGATAAACTTTTTAAAAGAAAAAAAATTTCAAAACAAAAAATTATTATATAGTAATATATTTTGCTTTTCTTCTGAATAATTTTAGGTTTTGTAATTCTATTTTAATTGATATCTATCTTATTAATTATAGATTATTAATTTATTCTTTGATCATTATTAGAATATTTATCAATAAAAATAAATATATTGAATTTATAAGATATATAAATATAATGATTATTATAACTAAATATTGTATTCACTTTTAAAAAAATTTTAAAAATTATTATATTTTCAAAGGTTATAACATTTGAAAATACCACCTATAAACCACTAAATGCATGCACAGTTAAATAAGTAAACTCCAAAACCCCGTAATGCCTAAATACATAAACCATTAAACCGCTATATACTACCTAATAATTAATAAATCAATATTTAATTCTATTTATAATAATTTTAAATATTCATTTTAATTAATTATTAGTTTATTTTTATAGAAATATTTATTACAAAATAAATTATGAGTGTGATAAATATAATTTAAAAAATATACATGCTTATAAAAGAAGTAAAAATTTAAAAATTAAAAATTGTTATCTAGTAATATATTTTACTATAATTTTGAATCAATTTGGGTTTTGTAATTATTTTTCAATTAATATCTATCTTAATATTAATAGTTTATAAATTTAATTTTGATCATTATTATAATATATATCAATAAAATTTTTTATATTGAATTTATATGATATATAATTATTAATATTATTATATCTAAGTATTGTATTCACATTTCAAAAAATAAATATAATTATTATCGAGTAATACTTAGATTATTATCGAGTAATACTTAGTTTATTATTTTTGATTAATACTTAGTTTATTTTTATGTAAATTCTTATTGCAAAATAAATTATGAGTGCGACAAATATAATTTAAATAATTTATTTTTAATCAAAAAATATATATACGCTTAAAAAAGAAGTAAAATTTTAAAAATTAAAAATTATTATCGAGTAATATTTTTTACTTTAATTTTGAATCAATTTGGGTTTTGTAAATATTTTTTAATTAATATCTATCTGATTATTAATAGTTTATTAATTTAATTTTTGATCATTATTATAATATCTATCAATAAAATTATTTATATTGAATTTATATGATATATAATTATTAAAATTATTATTACTAAATATTGTATTTACATCTCAAAAAATTTTAAATATTAGTATATGTTCAAAGGTTATAACCTGTAAAATGATAACAAATTATAAAATTTTTTTTTTGTTATTTTATCTTTTAAATAAAACTTATAAACCACTAAAAGCCTAAAAACATAAATTGCTAAAGTCCTAAACATCAAAACCTCTAAATACTTATTCCATTAAACTAGTATAAATTAATAATAAATTATAAATCTCATTTTAATTTTTATTCAGTATAATTTCAAATTTTTATTTTAATTATTTAACAGTTTATTTTTATAGAAATATTAATTCCAAAAAAAATTAATAGTGAGACAGATCTATTTTATATTAAAATAGTATCCCTAAATAATAAATAATAAATCAAATTTATTTTCATTATAATTTTAAATATTCATTTTAATTATTTATTTGTTTATTTATTTATAAAAATTAATTACAAAATAAATTGAGCTAGACAAAAATAATTTATATAAATTATTTTTCATCAAAAAATTATAGATAAACTTTATAAAAGAAAAAAAATTTTCAAAACAAGAAATTATTATATAGTAATATATTTTGCTTTGCTTCTGAATCATTTTAGATTTTGTAATTATATTTTAATTGATATCTATCTTATTGATAATAGATTATTAATTTATTTTTTGATCAATATTAGAATATTTATCAATAAAATTGTTTATATTGAATTTACATGATATATAATTATTAATATTAATATAACTAAATATTATATTTACATTTTAAAATAATTTAAAAATTATTATATTTTTTAAGTGTTATCATCTTTGAAAAAAAAATTGAATCTCAAAAATAAATTTTTTTTATTTTATTGTTTATATAAAACCTATATTACTTAAACATTTAAACCATCTTTAAAGGTTTAAGTATTTATAAATAATATATAAATATCTATCAATAAATAATAGTTTATTAATTTATTTATTAATCATTATTATATTTATATTTATATTTAGTTTATTAATATCTATCAATAAATTTTTTATTTTTAATTTACTTGATATATCATTATTAAGTTGATTATAACTAAATAGTGTATTCACATTTGAAAAAAATTTAAAAATTATTATATTTATAAAGGTTATAACCTTCAAAATTGATATAAAATTTGAAAAATAATTTTATTGTTATTTCATTATTTAAAAAAAACATATAAACTACTAAATGCCTAAACACTTAAATCACTAAACTCCTTATCTCCTAAATACTTAAACCATTAAACCGCTATATCCTAAATAATTAATCATAAATATCATTTTAACTTGTATTCATTATAATTTCAATATTCCTTTTAATTATTTATTAGTTTATTTTTATAGTAATATTAATTACAAAATAAAATTATGAATGGGACAAATATAATTTAAATAATTTAACTTCATCAAAAAAATTTATAAGCTTATAAAAAGAATCAAAAATTTAAAAATAAAAAATTATTATTTAGTAATATATTTTACTTTGATTTTGAATCGTTTTAGGTTTTGCAAATATATTTTAATTAATATCTATCTTATTAATAAAAGTTTATTAATCTATTTTATGATCAATATTATAATATCGATCAATAAAATTATTTATATAGAATTTACATGATATTTAATTTGTATGATTATTATAATTAAATATTGTATTAACATTTGAAAAAAAATTAAAAATTATAATATTTTCAATGGTTATAACCTTGAAAATGAGAAAAAATCTTAAAAATATTTTTTTTGTTATTTAATTATTTAAATAAAACCTATAAACCACAAAATACCTAAATACTTAAATTACTAAACTCCTAAACTTTGATACTACTGCACCACACAAACATAGCGACGGACCACAGTACACACGTGCACATATTCTTGTCCATTTTGGTGTAGCATTTAGAGGGGCCAAAAAGTCCTGGAAGTAGCCAGAAGTATGGGCCACCAGCTTGTAGATTGCCCCGCTAGAAAGCTGTGATTATAACATTCAGACAACTGACGAGACCGAGCAAAGTGGTCAGGAGAAAACACAGGAGTAGCTCGGAGTGGGTCCCACTAGCTCTATCTGGCAGCATAGAGGGCCACCCAACCATCACCCAACAGGAGTAGCGGGTAATCGATGATTAATTGGACAGCCGAAAAAATCCAAAACATCACTAAGCAGGGCCAGTAAGCAATGGAGTCCAGACCAGCCACACGGGAGCAAAAGATTCAAACTTGAAGTTTATGTTAGTAGTCTTATTTGTATTTTGGACTTTGTATGCACCATGTACTTGTAGAGACGGATCATGACATACTCACACACACAATCTAGTCTGTTCTCTATATAGCATGCAATGAGGGCAACTGGACCCATGAGTATCTCTAAGTGGAGCCCACTAATGTATTTTGTAAATACACATTAGGCGATGCTACACTCCTGGGAGCAGAAGACCCATCTTTATAAAATTTTATAATTTTACTTGTATTCTAGCTTGGTTGTACGCATAGATAATTAGACTATTAGATGGACCTTATCACACATGCACACCAATGCATGCATATTTTTTGATATTTTGTCGGTGCAACATACGGCCACTTCTTGGAGCTCGAGGAGGAAGCATTCTAACCCAAGAGATACTCTTTTGAGGATCATTGGAGCAAACGAATATGAAATTTAGAGGTGAGAATGAATTGACAAAGTGTCGTAGATATGGACTTGTGGATTTAAGGGTATTCAGTTTTACATGTATTCCATTGCATAGCAATGACATAGGCAAGTGCTTGATGCTGCATGTCACACACATGCACAATCTTATATTTGCATAGTTTTAATATGGTGCATCATTCAGGTTCCTCCAAAAGGCTTGGTCAAATCCGAATGGAAAGGACGCAGTGCACATAATGACTCAATGCCAATGCTGATGTCCGAGAATGCCAGGTGATTTTTGTTGTATTCGTACGCTTGGAATTATTAGGCATTATGTTTTTTTATTTATTTTATGCATAGAATCATTAAGGTGCATATGATTTGGTGGGCTGGCCTAAATTAGTCAGCTTTTTAGTCTCTTGTAAGTTGTCTGCCTAAATGATAAATAAAGTGTGTATTTTACAAAAAAAAACCATAAACCCTAAACTTTAAATCCTAAACCTTAAACCATAAACTATAACGCTAACCCATAAACCATAAATCCTAAATCTCATGTTTTGCACTTTTATAATCAAATGACTGAGTGTTAAATTTAAATTGAAATTCACAACTTTTAGGAATTTCACATATTTATCTTTTTGTATATGTAACACAAAGTCATGACTCAAGGGGTGAGTTATGGATTTAGACTCTTTCTTGCTTTAGATTATTATAGCATTAGCAATGGTCATGATTGTATATTTTGTCTCTAGAACACAAAATGATATCGATGAGAATATGCCATAACTTGTGCTGTTCAACATATTGTTAAGGCACTAAGAATGATCTTGATTACATATTTAATCACTATAATACTGGGTCACAGTATTGGATATGTCCATTGCTTGTGCATTTTATCTTTATATTGCAAAGTCATTGCACTAGGAATGATTGTAATTTTGGATTTTCCTCAAGAACAAAAGTCACGACCCTAGAAATAGTTAAAGCTAGAGTACTACTCTTTATAACTTTCTATAGCTAAAATTCTTTGGATTGGAAATATCACTATGGCTTTTTCCTTTGATTTATGACCTCAAGTGTCAATATGCAAGACTAACATTTAGAGCAATGATTAAAACCTTTTATATGTTTGAATATGATTTATTTACACCTTTTTGGGTATTGTGAGCTTGTAATCATAACTCATTTAATATAAAAAGAAAGAAATGATACTCTTCATATCCATGAGGATATAAAAAAAATGCTCAGGCAGGCCAATAAAATAAATTTTTTGATTCTTGATTGAAAGAGAGCCCTTACTTCTTGCCCTGCTCAAACCACCATGGGGCTAGTTTGTTTTAATAGGCTACAAGGTGGTTATTTTTTTAGAGGCGAAATATGTTTTAAAAAAATTGCTTTGAGTGTGTGCATGAGAAATATTTTAGAAGAAATTACAATAATCAATATAAATAGAATCCTCAACAACTAACAATTTCAACACATAGGGGTACAACTTTGGTTTAGTCTGTTGTGTTTATACATGAGTCAAATTACCTTTGATAGCCCAGTGATTCAACATCAAATATGATGAGACAAAATAGAGATAAAGTAAAAGCTCCTATTATTTTGGTTAGAGCTTTAGTAATCATTCTAGAATTGAGAGAGGAACAAAATAAATTATTTTAATTATTCAGTATAATTTTAATTTTTATAGAAATATTAATTACAAAATAAATTATTAGTGAGACAGATCTAATTTAAATTAAACCGGTATATCCTAAATAATTAAGAATAAATCGCATTTTTTTAATTTCAATTTTTAATATTCAAATTTAATTAGTTATTTTTTTATTTTTATATAAATATTAATTACAAAATAAATTATGAGTTACACAAATATAATTTATATAAATTATTTTTCATCAAAATAATATATATAAATTTTTAAAAGAAAAAAAAATTTCAAAACAAAAAATTATTATATAGTAATATATTTTGCTTTGCTTCTGTATCCTTTTAGGTTTTGTAATTATTTTATATTTGATATCTAACTTATTAATAATAGATTATTAATTTATTTTTTGATCATTATTAGAATATTTTTCAATAAAATAGTTTATATTGAATTTATATGATATATAAATATATTGATTATTATAACTAAATATTTAATTCACTTTTGAAAAAAATTAAAAAATTATTAAATTTTCAATGGTTATAACCTTAAAAAATGATAAAAATATAATAAAAATATATTTTTTGATATTTCATTTTTTAAATAAAACCTATAGCTCATTAAATGCTTACTTACTTAAATCAGTAAGCTCATAAATCCCGAAACCCCTAAATACATCAACCTTTTAACTGCTATATACTACTTAATAAATAATAAATCTCATTTTTATTTCTATTTATTATATTTTTAAATATTCATTATAATTATTTATAGTTTAATTTTTTAGAAAAATTAATTATAAGATAAATTTCGAGTGGACAAATATTATTTAAATAATTTATTTTAATAAAAAAAATATAAGCTTATAAAAAGAAGGCAAATTTTAAAAATAAAATATTATTATTTAGTAAAATATTTTGATTTGATTTTGAATCATTTTATGTTATGTAAATATATTTTTATTAATATTTATATTATTAATAATAGTTTATTAATTTAATTTTTGATCTTTATTATAATATATATCATTAAAATTATTTATATTGAATTTATATGATATTTTATTAGTAAGATTAATATAATTATACATGGTATTCACATTTCAAAATATTTTAAAAATTACTTTATTTTAAAAGGTTATAACCTTTAAAAATAAGAAAAAATCAAAAATAGAATTTTAAATTTTTATTATATAAATAAAACCTATAAACCGCTAAATAATCAAACCATTAAACTGGTATACAATATATATATAAAATCATAAATCTCAATTTAATTTGTATTCATTATAATTTAAAATATTCATTTTAAATATTTATTAGTTTATTTTTTATAGAAATATCAATCACAAAATAAATAATGAGAGATAAATATAATTTTAATAATTTATTTTAATGAAAAAAAAATATAATCTTATAAAAAGAAGTAAAAATTTAAAAATAAAAAATTATTATTTAGTATTATATTTTACTATGATTTTGAATCATTATATTTAGGTTTTGCAATTGTATTTTAATTGCTATCAATCTTATTAAGAATAGTTTATTAATTTATTATTTGATAAATTTTATAATATCTAACAATAAAATTACTTATATTGAATTTAAATGTCTATAATTATTAAGATTATTATAACTAAATAGTATATTTACATTTGAAAAAAATTTAAAATTTATTATATTTTCAAAGGTTATAAACTTCAAAAATGATAAAAAATCTCAAAAAAATTTTTTTATTATTTTATTATTTAAATAAAACTTATAAACCAATAAATGACTAAACATTTAAATCTCTAGGCTCCTAAACCCCAAAACCCCCTAAATACTTAAAGCATTAAACCTATTGAACCTAAATAATAAATAATAAATAATAAATCATATTTTTATTTGTATTCATTATAATATAAAATATTCATTTTAATTATTTTTTAGTTTATTTTTATAGAAATATTAATTACAAAATAAATAATGAGCGAGACATATATAATTTAAATAAAAATTATTTTTTATGGAAAAAAATATAAGGTAATAAAAATAAACAAAATTTCAAAATTTTAAAATTTTATTTAGTAATATAATTGACTTTGATTTTGAATTATTTTGGTTTCTGCAAATATATTTTAATTAATATTTATCTTATTAATAATAGTTTATTATTTTATTTTTTGATCATTATAATAATATATACTAATAAATTTTTTTATATTGAATTTACAACAAATATAATTTTTAAGATTATTATAACTAAGCATTGTTTTCATATTTTACAACTATTAAAAAATTATTATTTTTTTAAAGGTTATAACATTTCAAAATCACAAAAATTCATAAAAATAAATTTTTTGTTATTTCTCTGATTAAATAAAACCTATAAACACCTAAATGTGTAAACATATAAATCAATAAACTCATTAAGCCCAAAACCACCAAAAACTTAAACAATTAAATAGTTATACCCTAAATAATAAATCATAAATCACATTTTTATTAGTATTCATTATAATTTCAAATATACATTTTAATTATTTATTAGTTTATTTTTATAGAAATATAAATTAAAAAATAAATTATTAGTGAGACAAATATAATTTAAATATTTTATTTTTCATCAAAAAATATATAGGCTTATAAATTTATACAAAAATTTAAAAATTTAAAATTAATATTTCGTAAAATATTTCACTTTGATTTTGAATCATTTTAGGTTTTGAAAATATATTTTAAACAATATTTATCTTATTAATAATTGTTTATTAATCTTTTATATGATCATTATTATAATATATATCAATATAATTGTTTATATTGAATTTATATGATATATAATTATTATGATCATTATTACTTTATATAATATTCGCTTTTCAAAAAAAAATTATAAATTATTATATTTTCAACGTTTATAAGATTCAAAAATGAGAAAAAATAACAAAAATAATTTTTTTTATTTTATTTTTTATATAAAACCTATAAACCACTAAATGACTAAATTCTAAAATGACTAAACTCCTAAACCCCGAAGCCCATAAATACTTAAAACATTAAATTAGTATAGTCCAAATAATAAATCATAAATCTAATTTTTATTAGTATTCATTATAATTTTAAATATTCATTTTAATTATTTATCAGTTTATTTTTATAGAAATATTATTTACAAAATAAATTAATAGTGCGACATATATAGTTTAAATAATTTATTTTTCATTAAAAAAATGCTAATTAAAAAAGGCAAATTTTTAAAAATAAATAATTATTATTTATTAAAATATATTTCTTTGATTATGAATCATTTTAGATTTTACAATTATATTTTAATATATATCATTTTTATAAATACTAGTTTATTAATTTATTTATTGATCATTATTATAATATGTATCAATAAAATTATTTATATTGAGTTTACATTATATATAATTATTAAGATTATTATAACTAAATATTATATTCACATTTAAAAAAAATTAAAAATTATTGTATTTTCAAAGGTTATAACCTTCAAAAATTAAAAAAAATCAAAAAATTAAATTTTTTGTTTTTTGATTCATTAAATAAAAACTATAAATCACTAAAGGTCTAAACATTTAAATCACTAAACTCCTAAACCACAAAACACATTAATATTTTAGGACTATTAAAAAATTATTTTATTTTCAAAGGTCATAACCTTTGAAAATCACGAAAATTCATAAAAATAAATTTTTTATTATTTAATTGATTAAATAAAACCTATAAATCAATAATTAAAACCTAAATGTGTAAACATATAAATCAATAAACTAATTAACCCAAAAACCACAATAAACTTAAACCATTAAATAGGTATACCCTAAATAATAAATCATAAATCTCATTTTTATTAGTATTCATTAGAATTATATATATACATTTTAATTATTTATTAATTTATTTTTATAGAAATATAAAATAAAAAATTAATTAATAGTTAGTCAAATATAATTTAAATATATTATTTTTCATCAAAAAATATATAAGCTTATAAATGGATACAAAAATTTAAAAAATTAAAATTAATATTTAGTAAAATATTTCACTTTGATTTTGAATCATTTTAGGTTTTGTAAATATATTTTAAACAATAATAATCTAATTAATAATTTTTTATTAATATTTTGTATGATCATTATTATAATATATATCAATATAATTATTTATATTGAATTTACATGATATATAATTATTAAGATTATCATAACTAAATATAGTATTCACATTTAAAAAAAAATTTAAAAATTGGTATAATTTCAAAGGTTATATTAAATTTTTTGTTATTTATTTTTTAAATAAAATCTATAAACCACTAAATGCTAGGGGTGCTCATGGGACATGACAAATTTGGGGATTACAAATCTCCACTCCCTTCCCATAGTTCGGAGATTTTTTTTGAAGATCCAGACCCGTCCCATAGGTTGAAAATATCGGGATGGGATGGGATGGAGATCAGGAATATTGGGTAGGAGAAAACCATTACGGGATGGAACGGAGTTCAGACATTTTTTTTCAATTTATTTTCTTCAAACTGGCCAAGTTAGTTCATGACGAAACCTTTTGTTGTACTATTTATCATTCCTTAGTTACGTATCTTTCAAACTCAAATTGGGCCAATTTTGTTTTGTCAAATAGGCTGAATACGACAAACGAGTTCCATTACCCTTTCAAAAGCTTAGATGTGCAGAAAAGGATAGAAATGTTAAATAGAACGGGACTGAGTTGTGTGCTTAATTTGGTTCTTTGTTTTTTCACAAATTGGCTTTGTTAAGCCGAGTGAACGTTAACCATAATAGCAATACTACATTTTTTAATCAATTACTTAAAATATTAAGGGATAGCTAAAGATGACCACAAACATTGGTAGCATCAATTACTACTTAAGTAATTGCTAAAATTAGGCAGCTTAATATAATATAAAAAATACAACTAATAACAACCATGATAATAATCATTTCAAAGGTACATCCCAAAACAGCAACGAAAATCCAAATCCAATTAGTTATCTCTTCTACAACTCATCCCTTTTCTTCCTCTACTATAGAAGGACAACCAGAGATGAAAACGTGTTAATCATGTAGACATAAATTCTAAGATGAAAAAGTAATAAAAAAACAAAATATTACCTTATAAAATTTAATACACTCATTCCAAATTTAGTTGGCCAACTATAGTTGGAAGAATATTTGGATCTTGAGACCCCTCGGAAAATTGTAATTGAACCATTATTTTATTAAATTGAATGAATAAAATAAGTAAAAGTGAAATTAAAATTTACAAGATTTGTATACTAACCTGATTCATTATCATCAAGGTCTTGAACTAATTTTTCAATTTCAA
The DNA here is from genome assembly GCA_029783825.1 of Sapria himalayana. Taxonomy (NCBI): domain Eukaryota; kingdom Viridiplantae; phylum Streptophyta; class Magnoliopsida; order Malpighiales; family Rafflesiaceae; genus Sapria; species Sapria himalayana. Next base: position 168,722 of record JAREIK010000267.1, on the reverse strand, counting down.
TAGGTTTGTTTGAGCTTCTCAACCAATCTTGTAGACATAAGAGAACTTCAGCTGTAATAGGTGTTAAAGAACTCCTAGATTTATCTAAAGTTCTTTCCCCAGTACTAAATATAGATTCGTAGGCCAGAGTAGATGCTTGGATTGCAAATACATCCCTTGCTATATTTGCCAAAGAAGGATATCTAACCTCATTTACCTTCCACCAGTTTAGAAGATCAAAATCAATTCTATTTTTTTCAAGTTTTTTCTCTAAGTACTTATCCAACTCTTCCAAAGCTGCAACTTCTTGTTCTTTTTACAATTCAAAAAAAAATCATCAACATAAGTATCACTACCATCAAAGAAATCATCATTTTTCTTCAACACAATATAAGATAAATCATCTTCTTTTGATTGATCTTCATTTAAATTTTATAATCATCCATCATCTCATTTAAAGCATTTATAACATTTTTCACCAAATTTTAAGCCAATTCCTCTTCATAATGCTAAGTGTATTTAACCTTGAGATATTTGAGCTTATATCTAGGATCCAATACTACTGCAACAAAAAGCATAATATTTGTTGACTGAAGAGAACCCCAATATTTGATGAATCTATGCCTCATTTATATACCCATTTCAGATAGAGGTGTCAACTGGGTCGCGTCGGCCCAGCCCGGCACGTGGCATGGCATGGTTCGGCCGTGCCTGGGCTGGCCCGGCATGGGAAAATATCGTGCCCGGGCCCGTGCCATGCCCGAGCAAGGCACGAGTCATGCCCTATCATGCCTGGCCTGTGCCGTGCCGTACCTTGCCTGACCCAGCACGGTTTGACCCGTGGCACGGCCACCGACACAGGTTCGTCCCATGCCGGGTTTCCCCCGAGCCCGACCCCGCGATCACCCCATGCCCCTCCCGCAAAAAAGACCGCAAGTCGGGTCTGATTGGACCCAACCCGTGGTTCCACTCCCACGAGGACCCGAACCGACCAAGATCGCTCCCCAACGAAAAAAAAAATTAAAAAAAAATAAAATTTTCACCGTCGGATCTCGCCTCCAATGGCTAGGAAGCAGAATCCAATGGCACTCATGATTCTACCCCCTAAAAAATTCAAAAAAATTAAAAAAAAATTCTTTTTTTTAAATTATCTTTAATCTATAAATGTCACTCCCTCTCTTTAACATTTATGTTTTTCATAAAAATAAATTCTCTCAAATCATTCTATTTATCTCTCAAAAATCTTGCTTCTCTCTCTTAAGACTCGAGATTTCGGCATTCGGCTTGGATTTTCGGGAATCTCAACTTTAGTTTTGAACATTAGAGCTTGACTGTGGTGCATCGTGCATGTGACCGACCTCACTGCTTTTACCGGGTAATTTATTTTATGGTTTTTTAACTTTCTCTCTCTCTCTCTCTTTCTCTTTAGTTCTCTCTCTAGACCAAATTAGAAAAAATTAAAATCAGTCTTCTAGTCTCTATTAAACTATTCTTAAAAACAAAGATCCTAAAAAATGACAAATACAACTGAAACATATTTAAATTTAGAAAATAAAAATATTACACAGAGGTCTGAGGCTGCTAAAACTTTGGTTTCTCTAGTCATCTCAACCCAAACTTGTAAAAAACAAAAAACTAGGAGGAATTCAGTAGTTTGGACTCATTTTAATATAATAAAACAAAAAAAAATGTTAGGGGTGAGGGACAAGAAATGGCACAGTGGAAATATTGTATGGGACTTTTAACATGTAAGAGTTTATTTAGGACTTGACACCTTAAGAGTCATGCGAAATTATGCACCAAAAAACATGGACCATTAGATCCTAGGCAAACCCAACTTGGCACTACATTTTTTGAGACTAGATCGAGTGCAGTCTCAAAGTTTACTCCCTTCATATACTCCAGCGAGTTGGGTAGGGACGGCATGGCTAGACTTATCACATTGATGGGTCTTCCGATCAGATTTTCGGAAGATCCAATGGTAGTGCTCATCATGCAAACATATTTTCAGCCAGCTTATCATAGGATTCCTAGGTCCACAACTAGGAATGACATACTAAATATATATAAGTTAGAAAAACAAAAAATAATTAATGAATTTATGGCATATAGTGGAGTGGTGTCCGTGATGTCCGATATCTGGACAAGTCACGATTAATCTTCTTATGCATGTTTCACCAGCCACTATGTAGATTCAAACTGGATAATCAATAAAAAAATTTTAGGATTCTATGAGATTCTTCATCCTCATGATGGCCTGGCCATTTTTGAGTGTATGATGAAAATCTTTAGGGAATATAAAATTCAAAATAAAATATTTAGTGTCATCTTCTATAACGCATCTAATAATGGAGTAGCGATAAACATGTTTGTTAGGAATATTAGAGATGCACCATTAGGAGAGATCTTTCATGTCAGATGTATGTGTCACGTGATTAACCTGATTGTTCAAGCGGGTATGAAGGTGTGTTCCCCCGCATTGGATAATATACGTAATGCACTAAAATATATTCGCACTCATCACAGACAACAATAGTTTGGTAGTCTCTGTTTGTCTGTGAATCTTAAGAAGAAGAAATTCTAATCGGATGTGCGACATCGTTGGAATTACACGTACATGATGTTATAATCATGTGTTGGATACGAACACGTGATATCCAACTACGTCAATAGTAGGAGTGACGAACTAATTATTGACGACACTGACTGGGCTTCAAAAATTTCATTTATAAAATTTATGATGATTTTTTATGACACGATGAACATGTGTTCGTTGGTTTATACGCCCACAACTTGCATTGCATTCCGGTGCATATGCAACATTAGTAGCATGTTTAGGAAGTATCGAGCTGACCCGACACTTAGCCATATGGTTGCAGAGATGGAAACCAAGTACTTGAAGTACTGGTCAATTATTCCATCTCTTTATTGCCTCGCCGCATGCATGGACTCTAGTGTTAAGGTGGAAGGGGTAGAAAACACCCTGACTTACATTTCCTCGTGCATGAACCTAGAAGAGCCACCTGAAGGGTTCATTCATGAAAAGTTGATTGACCTGTTCACATACTACGATACTAGGTATGGTGGTGGTGGTATTGAGACTGTGATTACAGACATTGATACCATATTCGGAGATGACGAATTTTCTATTCAGCTAGCGAGGGGGAAACGTAGGGGTGCACCATCACATAGGAGCGAGCTTTCTCGGTACTTAGATACCGATTACTGCTCAATCCTATCACATTCTGATACTAAGAATCTTAATTTATTATAGTGGTGGAAATCACAGGAATCCACCTTTCCCGTGCTATCTAGGATGACACAAAATCTACTGACTCCTCCAGTGTCGAGCGTAGCATCGGAGTCTGCTTTTTCTGTTACAGTGAAATTGATTTCGGATAGAAGATCGAGATTATGTCCAGATATTGTTGAGGCCTTGGCTTGTTTGAAGGATTGGGAGGATTCGAGGTTTAGCATCCATGATCGTGCTGGAGCTGGGAGTGGGACAGAGACTGCAGCCGCATTCACTGCGATGGCGGAGGAGTTGATTGCTGATGATGATGATCTATATGATACTGATCTTGATGTTGCGGCTGATGATGCTCATGATATGCCAATTGACATTTGATGATGATCTACTATTTTTTGATTTCGATGTTTTTTTTATTGATTGTACGCTTTGTTTGTACGTTGTGTTGAAACTATAATTTGTTTGGTTCGGACATTCGGTTTCAAATGGATGATTGGTCATTTTTCATTTGAGTTGCTTTATAATTTGTTTGGTTCGGACATTCGGTTTCAAATGGATGATTGGTCATTTTTCATTTGAGTTGCTTATGTTTTTTAATTAATTTTTATTTTTATTAACAAAATATATAGATTTATTTATTTTTTTGTTTTAATTTTTCATTTAAAAATTTATAACTTTATTATATAAATATTATAAATTTTAAACCAATTTTATATTACATTAAAAAAAATTTAAACTTTGTTATTTTAATAAATTTTAACATTTTTCATATTATAAATATATAAATATTAATATTATAATAACAAAATATTGTTTTAAAAGTTTCAAAAAATTTTAAATATTATTATATTTTCAAATGTTATAACCTATGAAAATGATAACAAATTATAGAATTTGTTTTTGTTATTTTATTTTTTTAAATAAAACCTATAAACCACTAAAAGCGTAAAAACATAAATCGCTAAACTCCTAACGACAAAACCTTTAAATAATTAAATCATTAAACAGGTATACATTAATATTAAATCATAAATCTCATTTTAATTTTTATTCTGTATAATTTTAAATTTTTATTTTAATTATTTATCAATTTATTTTATAGAAATATTAATTACAAAATAAATTATTAGTGAGACAGATCTAATTTAAATTAAACCGGTATACCTAAATAATAAATAAAAAATCTCAATTTTTTTTCATTATAATTTTAAATATTTATTTTAATTATTTATTTGTTTATTTATATATAAATATTAATTACAAAATAAATTGAGTTGGACAAATATAATTTATATAAATTATTAGTCATCAAAAAATTATTGATAAAATTTTTAAAAGAAAAAAAAATTCAAAACAAAAAATTATTATATAATAATATATTTTGCATTTCTTCTGAATCATTTTAGGTTTTGTAAATATATTTTAATTGATATCTATCTTATTAATAATAGATTATTAATTTATTTTTTGATCATTATTAGAATATTTATCAATAAAATTATTTATATTGAATTTATATGATATTTAAATTTAATGATTATTATAACTAAATATTGTATTCATATTTAAAAAATATTTAAAAATTATTATATTTTCAAAGGTTAACCTTTGAAAATATCAAAAAATAATAAAAATAAATTTTTTATTATTTTGTTTTTTTAATAAAACCTATAAACCACTAAATGCATACACAGTTAAATCATTAAACTCCTAAACCTCATAATGCCTAAATACATAAACCATTAAAACGCTATATACTACTTAATAATCAATAAATCTAATTTTTATTCCTATTTGTTGTAATTTTAAATATTCATTTTAATTATTTATTAGTTTATTTTTATAGAAATATTTATTACAAATTAAATTATGAGGGCCACATATATATTTTAATTAATTTATTTTTAATCAAAAAATATATATGCTTATAAAAGAAGTAAAAATTTAAAATTAAAAATTATTTTCTAGTAATATATTTTACTTTAATTTTGAATGAATTTGAGTTTTGTAAATATTTTTTAATTAATATCAATCTTTTTATTAATAGTTTATTAATTTAAATTCTGATCATTATTATATTATTTATCAATAAAATTGTTTATATTGAATTTATATGATATATAATGATTAATATTATTATATCTAAATATTGTATTTAGATTTCAAAAAATTTTAAATATTATTATATTTTCAAAAATTATACCCTATGAAAATGAGAAAAAATTACAATTTTTTTGTTATTTTATTGTTTAAATAAAACCTATATGCCACTAAATGCCTAAAAACATAAATTTCTAAACTCCTAAATGACAAAACATCTAAATAGTTAAACAATTAAACATGTGTACACTAATAAAAAATCATAAATCTCAATTTATTTTTTATTAAGTATAATTTTAAATTTTTATTTTGATTATTTATAAGTTTATTTTTATATAAATATTATTTACAAAATAAATTATTTGTGAGGTAGATCTAATTTAAATAATTTATTCTTAATCAAAAAATATATATATCCTTATAAAAAGAGGCAAAATTTTAAAAATAAAAATTTATTATTTAGTAATATATTTTATTTTTATTATGAATCATTTTATATTTTGCAATTATATTTTAATTTATATCATTCTTATTAATTAAAGTTTATTAATTTTTTATTCATCAGTATTATAATATCTATTAATAAAATTATTTATATTGAGTTTACATTATATATAATTATTAAGATTATTATTATATTATCTATCAATAAAATTGTTTATATTGAATTTATATGATATATAATTATTAATATTAAAATAACTAAATATTGTATTCACATTTCAAAAAATTTTAAATATTATTATATTTTCAAAGGTTATAACCTATGAAAATGAGAAAAAATTACAAATTTTTTTTGTTATTTTATTGTTTAAATAAACCCTATAAACCACTAAATGCCTAAAAACATAATTTGCTAAACTCTTAAATGACAAAACCTCTAAATACTTAAACCATTAAACAGGTGTACATTAATAAAAAATAATAAGTCTAAATTTAATTTTTATAAAGTATAATTTAAATTTTTATTTTAATTAATTATTAGTTTATTTTTATAGAAATATTAATTAAAAATAAATTATTAGTAAGAAAATTTAATTTAAATAATTTATTTTTCATCAAAAAAATATATATCCTTATAAAAAGAAAAAAAATTTTTTTAAAAAATTTATTATTTAGTAATATATTTTATTTTTATTTTGAATCATTTTAGATTTTGCAATTATATTTTAATTTATATTATTATTATTAAAAATAGTTTTTAATTTTTTATTGATCATTATTATAATATGTATTAATAAAAATTTTTATATTAAGTTTACATTATATATAATTATTAATATTATTATTACTAAATATTATATTCACTTTTAAAAAAATTAAAAATGTTTATATTTTCAAATGTTATAACATTTGAAAATTAAAAAAAATCAAAAAAATCAAAAAAAATCAAAAAATTAAATTTTTTATTTTTTCATTCTTTAAATAAAAACTATTAATCACTAAAGGCCTAAACACTTAAATCACTAAACCCCAAAACATCTTAATACTTAAACCATTAAACTAGTATATCCAGAATAATAAATAATAAATCTCTATTTTATTTGTATTCATTATAGTTTTAAATACTCATTTTAATTATTTATTAGTTTATTTTTATAGAATTATAAATTAAAAACAAATTATGAGGAAGACAAATATAACTTAAAGAATTTACTTTTAATAAAAAAAATATAAACTTATAAAAATAAGCAAAACATCAAAAAAATTATTATTTAATAATATATTTTATTTTGATTTTGAATAAATTTACGTTTTGCAAATATATTTTAAATAATATCTTTTTTTTAATAATAGTTTATTAATTTATTTTTTGATCATTAATATAATATCTATCAATATAATTATTTATATTGAATTTACATGATATATAATTATTAAGATTATCATAACTAAATATAGTATTCACATATATAAAAAATTTAAAAATTGTCATATTTTCAAAGGTTATAACCTTCAAAAATGATAAAAAATAACAAAAATAAATTTTTTATTATATAATTATTTAAATAAAATTTATAACCCATTAAATGCCTAAATACATAAATCTCTAAACTCCTAAACCCCGAATCCCCTAAATACTTAAACCTTTAAACTCGTAAACCTTAAATATAAATTAAATAATTTATATACATATTAATTACAAAATAAATTATGAGTAATACAAATATAATTTAAATAATATATTTTTCATTAAAAAAATATATAACCTTATAAAATGATGCAAAAACTAAAAAAAATTATTATATAGTAATAAATTTTACTTTTATTTTAAATCATTTTAGGTTTTTTAATTATATTTTAATTTCTATCTATCATATTAATAATAGGTTATTAATTTATTTTTTGATAATTGATATAATATCTATCAATAAAATTGTTTATATTTAGTTGATATTATATATAGTTATAATAATAATTATTACTAAATATTGTATAAACATTTTTAAAAAATTTTAAAATTATTATATTTTCAAATGTTATAACCTTTAAAAATTTGAAAAAATATCAAAAATAAATTTTTTGTTATTTCATTATTTAAATAAAACCTATAAACCACTAAATGCCTACAAACATAAATTGCTAAACTTCTAGACGATAAACGATAAAACCTTTAAATACTTAAACTATTAAATTGGTATACATTAATATTTAATCATAAATCTCAATTTACTTTTTATTAAGAATAATTTTAAATTTTTATTTTAATTATTTATCAGTTTATTTTTATAGAAATATTAATTACAAAAAAAATTATTAGTGAGATAGATATAATTTAAATTAAATCGGTATACTCAAAATAATAAATAATAAATCTCATTTTTTTCATTATAATTTTTAATATTCATTTTAATTATTTATTTGTTTATTTTTATATAAATATTACTTACAAAATAAAGAATAAGTTATTCAAATATAATTTATATAAATTATTTTTAAACAAAAAAAATATAGAAAAACTAATTAAAGAATAAAAAAACTAAAAACAAAAAATTATTATATAGTAATATATTTTGCTTTGTTTCTGAATCATTTTAGGTTTTGTAATTATATTTTAATTGATATCTAACTTATTAATAATAGATTATTAAATTATTTCTTTATCATTATTATAATATTTATCAATAAAAATGTTTATATTGAATTTATATGATATATATATTTAATAATTATTATAACTAAATATTATATTCACTTTTGATAAAAATTTTAAAATTATTATATTTTCAAAGATTATAACCTTTTAACATGTGAAAAATAAAAAAAGATATTTTTTTTGTTATTTTATTTTTTAAATAAAACTTAGAAACCACTAAATGCCTAAACACTTAAATCACTAAACTACAAAATCTCAGTACCACTATTTAGATAATCCTTTAAACCGATATACCCTTAATAATAATTAATAAATCTCATTTTTATTTGTTTTCATGATAATTTAAAAAAGTTATTTTGATTATTTAGTATTTTATATATATATATATTAATTATAAAAATAAATTATGAATTAAAAATATAATTTCTAAAAATTTTTTTTCATCAAAAAATAGATAAGCTTATAAAAAGAATAAAAAATTAAAAACAAATAATTATTATTATGTAATATATTTTGCTTTGCTTTTGAATCATTTTAGGTTTTGATATTATATTTTAGTAATATCAATGTTATTCATAATAGATTTTAAATTTAATTTTAGATAATTATTAGAATATCTATCAATAAAATTGTTTATATTGAATTTATATGATATATAATTATAATGATTATTATAAATAAATATGTATTCACTTTTTGAAAAAAAAAATTTAAAAATTATTATATTATCAATGGTTATAACCCTTGAAAATATCAAAAAATAATAAAAATAATTTTTCTTTATTTTATTTTTAAATAAAAACTATAAACCACTAAATGCATACATAGTTTAATCAGTAAACTTCTAAACCCCATAATGCCTAAATACATAAACTATTAAACTTCTATATACTACTTAATAATTATTAAATCTAATTTTTATTTCTTTTTATTAAAATTTTAAATATTCATTTTAATTATTTATTAGTTTATTTTTATAGAAATATTTATTACAAAATAAAGTATGAGTGTGACAAACATAATTTAATTAATTTATTTTTAATAAAAAAAATATACTCTTATAAAAGAAATAAAAATTTAAAAATTTAAAAATTTAAAAATTTAAAATTATTATCCAGTAATATATTTTACTTTAATTTTGAATCAATTTGGGTTTTCTAAATATTTTTTAATTAATATCTATCATTTTATTAATAGTTTATTAATTTAATTTTTGATCATTATTATATTATCTATCAATAAAATTGTTTATATTTATTTTATATGATATAAAATTATTAAAATTATTATACCTAAATATTGTATTCAAATTTCAAAAAATTTTAAATATTTTTAAATTTTCAAAAGTTATAACATTTAATAATGACAAAAATTTACATTTTTTTATTACTTTATTGTTTAAATAAAACCTATAAATCACTAAATGCCTAAAAACATTTATTGATAAACTTTTAAATGACAAAACATCAAAATACTTAAACCATTAAACTGGTATACATTAATAATAAATCATAAATCTCATTTTAATTTTTATTCAGTATAATTTTAAATTTTTATTTTAATTATTTATCAGTTTATTTTTATAGAAATATTAATTACAAAATAAATTATTAATGAGATAGATATAACTTAAATTAAACCTGTATACCCTAAATAATAAATAAAAAAATCTCATTTTTTTTTCATTATAATTTTAAATATTCATTTTAATTATTAATTTTTTATTTTTAAATAAATATTAATTAAAAAATAAATTATGAGGTAGACAAATATAATTTATGTAACTTATTTTTAATCAAAAAAATTAGATAAAATTATTAAATTAAAATAAAATTCAAAACAAAAAATTTTTATATAGTAATATATAGTCATATATTTTGCTTTGCTTATGAATCATTTATTGTTTTGTAATTATATTTTATATTGATATCTATCTTATTAATAATAGATTATTAATTTATTTTTTGATCATTATTAGATTATTTATCACTAAAATTGTTTATGTTGAATTTATATGATATATAAATATAATTATTATTATAACAAAATTTTGAATTCACTTTTGAAAAAAATTTAAAAATTATTAAATTTTCAAAGGTTATAACATTTGAAAATATCAAAAAATAATAAAAATAAATGTTTTGTTATTTTATTTTTTAAATAAAACCTATAAACCACTAAATTCATAAACAATTAAATCAGTAAACACCTAAACCCCGTAATACCTAAATACATAAACCATTAAATTGCTATATAATACATAAAAATTAATAAATCTAATTTTAATTTCTTATATTATAGTTTTAAATATTCATTTTAATTATTTATTAGTTTATTTTTATGTAAATATATATTATAAAATAAATTATCAGTGTGACAAATATAATTTTAAATAATTTATTTTTAATCAAAAAATATATATATGCTTATAAAAGAAGTAAAAATTTTTAAAATAAATATTATTATCTTGTAATCTATTTTACTTTAATTTTGAATCAATTTGTGTTATGTAAATATTTTTTAATTAATATCTATCTTATTATTAATAGTTTATTAATTTAATTTTTGATCATTATTATAATATCTATCAATAAAATTATTTCTATTGAATTTATATCATATATAATTATTAATATTATTAAAACTAAATATTATATTTACATTTCAAAAAACTTCAAATATTATTATATTTTCAAAGGTAATAATCTAAGAAAATGACAAAAAATTACAAATTTTTTTTTGTTATTTTATTGATTAAATAAAACCGAATAAACCGCAAAATTCCTAAAAACCTAAATCGCTAAACTCCTAAAAGACAAAACCTCTAAATACTTAAACCATTAAAATGGTATACATTGATAATAAATAATAAATATCATTTTAATTTTTATTCAGTATAATTTTAAATTTTTATTTTAATTAATTTTCAGTTTAATTTTATAGAAATATTAATTACAAAATAAATTATTAGTAAAACAGATCTAATTTAAATTAGACTGGTATACCCTAAATAATAAATAATAAATCTCATTATTTTTAATTATAATTTTAAATATTCATTTTAATTATTTATTTGTTTATTTTTATATAAATATTAATTACAAAATAATTTGAGTCACACAAATATAATTTATGTAAATTATTTTTCATCAAAAAATTATAGATAAACTTTTTAAATGAAAAAGAAACTTCAAAACAAAAAATTATTATATAGTAATATATTTTGCATTGCTTCTGAATCATTTTAGATTTTGTAATTGTATTTTAATTGATATCTATCTTATTAATAATAGATTATTATGTTATTTTTTAATCATTATTAGAATATTTATCAATAAAAATGATTATATTGAATTTATATGATATATAAATATAATGATTATTATAACTAAATATTGTATTCACTTTTGAAAAAAATTTAAAAATTATTATATTATATAAGGTTATAACCTTTGAAAATGTGAAAAAATAAAAAAAAATATTTTTTCTTTGTTATTCTATTGTTCAAATAAAACCAATACACCACTAAATGCCTAAGCATTTAAATTACTAAACTAAAAAATCTAGATACATCTATATAAATAATCCTTGAAATCGGTATGCCCTATATAATAATTAATAAATTTCATTTTTATTTGTTTTCATTATAATTAAAAAAATGCATTTTGATTGTTTAGTTTTTTATATTTATATATGTATTAATTATAAAATAAATTATAAGTTAAAAATATAATTTATAAAATTTATTTTTCATCAAAAAATTCATAAGCTTATAAAAAAAATAAAAATTTAAAAATAAATAAGTATTATTTAATAATATATTTTGCTTTGATTTTGAATCATTTTAGGTTTGGATATTATATTTTAAATAATATCAATCTTATTAATAATAAATTTTTAATTTATTTTTTGATAATTATTAGAATATCTATCAATAAAATTGTTTATATTGAATTTATATGATATATAATTATTATGATTATTATAAATATATTTTATATGGACTTTTGAAAGGAATTTAAAAATTATTATATTTTCAAAGGTCATAATCTTAAAAAATTAGAAAAAATATTAAAAATAAATTTTTAGTTATTTTATTTTTTATATAAAACCTCTAGATCATTAAATGCTTAGTTACTTAAATTAGTAAGCTAATAAACTCCGAAACCCCTAAATACATAAACATTTTAACATCTATATACTACTTAATAAATAATACATTCATTTTTATTTTTATTTATTATAATTTTAAATATTCATTTTAATTATTTATAGTTTAAATATTTATAAAAATTAATTACAAAATAAATTTCGAGTAAGACAAATATTATTTAAATAATTTATTTTTAATCAAAAAAAATATAAGCTTATAAAAAGAAGGACAAATTTAAAAATTAAATATTATTATTTAGTAATATATTTTGATTTGATTTTGAATCATTTTGTGTTATGTAAATATAGTTTAATTAATATTTATATTATTAATAATAGTTTTTTAATTTTATTTTTTATCATTATTATAATATCAATCATTAAAATTATTTATATTGAATTTATATGATATATAATTAGTAAGATTAATAGAATTATACATAGTATTCACATTTCAAAAAATTTTAAAAATTATCTTATTTTCAAAGTTTATAAACTTTGAAAATCAGAAAAAATCTAAAAAAATTTTTGTTTATTTTTATTATATAAATAAAACCTATAAACCACTAAATACCAAAAAACATAAATTGATAAACTCCTAAACGACAATACTCCTAAATAATCAAACCATTAAACCTATATACCACATATAATAAAACATAAATCTCATTTTATTTGTATTCATTATAATTTTAAATATTCATTTTAATTATTTATTAGTTTATTTTTTATTGAAATATTAATTACAAAATAAATAATGAGCGAGACAACTATATTTTTAATAATTTATTATTAATCAAAAAAATATATAAGCATATAAAAAGAATTAAAAATTTAAAAACAAAAAATTATTATTTAGTAATATATTTTACTTTGATTTTGAATCATTATATATAGGTTTTGCAATTATATTTTAATTGCTATCAATCTTATTAAAAATATTTTATTAATTTATTATTTGATCAATTTTATAATATCTAACAATAAAATTACTTATATTGAATTTAAATGTTTTATAATTATTAAGATTATTATAACTAATTATTATATTTACATTTCAAAAAAATTTAAATATTATTATATTTTTATAGGTTATAACCTTCAAAAATGATAAAAAATCACAAAAATAATTTTTTTTATTTTATTATTTAAATAAAACTTATAAACTACTAAATGCATAAACATTTAAATCTCTAGACTCCTAAACCCCAAAACCCCCTAAATACTTAAACTATTAACCCTATATAACCTAAATAATAAATAATAAATCTCATTTTTATTTGTATTCATTCTAATTTTAAATATTCATTTTAATTATTTTTTAGTTTATTTTTATTGAAATATTAATTACAAAATAAATAATGAGTGAGACATATAATTTAAATAAATTATTTTTTATGAAAAAAAATATAAGCTTATAAAAATAATCAAAATTTCAAAAATTTAATATTTTATTTAGTAATATAATTTACTTTGATTTTGAATTATATTGGGTTCTACAAATATATTTTAATTAATATCTATCTTATTAATAATAGTTTATTAATTTATTTTTTGATCATCAAAATTATATATATTAATAAAATTTTTTATATTGAATTTACCTCAATTATTATTATTATTATTATAACTAAGTATTCTATTCATATTTTAGAACTATTAAAAAATTATTATATTTTCAAATGTTATAACCTTTGAAAAGCACGAAAATTCATAAAAAGAGGGCAAAATTTTTAAAACAAAATATTATTATTTAGTAATTTATTTTAATTTAATTTTGAATAATTTTAGATTTTGCAATTATATTTTAATTTATATCATTCTAATATTAATAGTTTATAATTTATTTATTCATCATTATTATAATATCTATCAATAAAATTATTTATATTGATTTTACATTATATATAATTATCAAGATTATCATAACTAAATATTATATTCACATTTTAAAAAAAAGTAAAAATTATTATATTTTCAAAGGTTATAACCTTCAAAAATTAGATAAAATCTCTTAAGGCATAAACACTTAAAATGACTTAACCCCAAAACACCTAAATACTTAAAACATTAAACCTGTATATCCTGAATAATAAATAATAAATCTCAATTTTGTTTGAATTCATTATAATTTTAAATATTTATTTTAATTATTTATTAGTTTATTTTTATAGAAAATAAATTACAAAATAATTTATGAAGTGGACAAATATAATTTAAATAATTTATTTTCAATAACAAAAATATAAACTTATAAAAAACGCAAAATATTAAAAAAAATTATTATTTAGTAATATATACTTTGATTTTGAATAAATTTAGATTTTGCAAATATATTTTATATAATATCTATCTTATTAATAATAGTTTATTAAATTATTTATTGATCATTATTATAATATCTAGCAATGTGATTATTTATATTGAATTTAAATGACTTATATTTATTAAGATTATTATAACTAAATATTATATTTACATTTGAAAAAATTTTAAAAATTTTTATATTTTCAAAGGTTATAAGATTCAAAAATTAGAAAAAATATAAAAATAAATTTTTTGTTATATCATTGTTTAAATAAAACTTATAGACCACCAAATGCCTAATAACTTAATTCTATAAACTTCTAAACACAAAAGCCCCTAAATACTTAAAACTTTAAACTCATAAACCTTAAATATAATTTAAATAATTTATTTTTCATAAAAAAAATATAAGCTTATAATAAAATCAAAAACAAAAAAACAAAAATTATTACTTGGTAATAAATTTTACTTTGATTTTGAATTATTTTAGGTTTTGCAATTATATTTTAATTTATATCTATCATATTAATAATAAAATATTAATTTATTTTTTTATAATTGATATCATATCTATCAAATAATTTTATATATTTAGTTTATATTATATATAATTATAATGATTCTTATTACTAAATATTGTATTCACTAATTTTAAAAAAATTTAAAATTATCATATCTTCAAAGGTAACCTTTGAAGATGTGAAAAAATATCAAAAATAATTTTTTGTTATTTCATTGTTATAATAAAACCTATAAACGACTAAATGCCTAAAAACATAAATCACTAAAGTTATAAACGAAAAAACCTCTAATTACTTAAAATATTAAACTGCTATACATTAATAATAATTCATAAATCTCATTTTAATTTGTATTCAATATAATTTTAATTTTTTTTTAATTATTTATCAGTTTATTTTTATAGAAATATTAATTACAAAATAAATTATTAGTGAGACGGATCTAATTTAAATTAAACTGGTATACACAAAATAATAATGAATAAAGCTCAATATATTTTTTTTCATTATAATTTTGAATATTCATTTTGATTATTTATTTGTTTTTTTTATATAAATATTAATTAAAAAAATAAATTATGAGTTAGAAAAATATAATTTATATAAATTAATATTGATGAAAAAAAAATTAAAAAACTTTTAAAAGAAAAAAAAAAATTCAAAACAACAAATTATTATATAGTAATATATTTTGATTCCTTCTGAATCATTTTAGGATTTTTTATTATATTTTAATTGATATCTATCTTATTAATAATAGTTTATTAATTTATTTTTTTGATTATTATTAGAATATATATCAATAAAATTGTTTATATTGAATTTATATGATATATAAATATAATGATTATTATAACTAAATATAAAATTAACATTTGACAAAAATTTAAAAATTATTATATTTTCAAATGTTATAACCTTTGGAAAAATCAAAAAATAAAAAAAATAAATATTTTGTTGTTTTAGTTTTTAAATAAAACCTATAAACCACTAAATGCATACACAATTAAATCAATAAACTCCTAACGCCGGTAATGCCTAAATAGATAAACCATTAAACTGCTATATGCTACTTAATAATTAAGATATCTAATTTATATTATCAATTTATTAACTATTCATTTTTATTTTTTATAAGTTTATTTTTATATAAATATTTATTATAAAATAAATTATGAGTGCGACAAATATAATTAAAATAATTTATTTTCAATCAAAAAAAATATATGCTTATAAAAGAAGTAAAAATTTAAAAATTAATAATTATTATCCAGTAATATTTTTTACTTTAATTTTGAATCAATTTGGTTTATGTAAATATTTTTTTAATAATATTAAACTTATTATTAATAGTTTATTAATTTAATTTTTGATCATTATTATAATATCTATGAATAAAATTGTTTATATTGAATTTATATGATATATAATAATTAAAATTATTATAACTAAATATTGTATTCACATTTCAAAAAACTTTTTAATATTATTATATTTTCAAAGGTTATAACCTATGAAAATTAATAAATATATTTATATATCATATATTATTATATGATATTATAAATATTAAAAATATTATTATATTTTAAATATTATTATAGCTAAATATTATTATGACTAAATATAATTATATTATTATAACCTATAAAAATTACAAAAAATTTAAAAATTATTTTTGGTTATTTTATTGTTTAAATAAAACCTATAAAAAACTAAATGCCTAAAAACATAAATCGCTAAAATTTTAAATGATAAAACATTTAAATACTTAAACTATTAAATTGAAATACAATAATAAAAAATTATAAATCTCATTTTAATTTTTATTAAGTATAATTTTAAATTTTTATTTTAATTATTTATCAGTTTATTTTTATAGAAATATTAATTACAAAATAAATTATTAGTGAGACAGATCTATTTTAAATAATTTATTTTTCATAAAAAAATATATATGCTTATAAAAAGTATCAAAATTTTAAAAACAAAAATTTATTATTTTGTAATATATATTATTTTGATTTTGAATCATTTTAGTTTTTGTAATTATATTTTAATTTATATCATTCTTATTAAGAATAGTTTATTAATTTTTTATTGATCATTATTATAATATATATTAAAAAAATTATTTATATTGAGTTTACATTATATATAATTATTAAGAATATCATAACTAAATATTATATTAACATTTAAAAAAAATTAAAAATTATTATATTTTCTAAAGTTATAACCTTCAAAAATTAAAAAAAAATCAAAAAATAGAATTTTTTATTTTTTCATTCTTTAAATAAAAACTATAAATCACTAAAGTCCTGAACACTTAAATCACAAAACCCCAAAACACCTTAATACTTAAGCCATTAAACTAGTATATCCTGATTAAAATAAATTAAGTGGAAGACAAATATAATTTAAATAATTTAATTTTAATAACAAAAAATATAAATTTATAAAAATAAGCAAAACATCAAAAAAATTATTATTTAGTATTATATTTTACTTTGATTTTGAATAAATTTACCTTTTGCAAATATATTTTAAATAATATCTATCTTATTAATAATAGTTTATTAATTTTTTTTTTGATCATTAATATAAAAATCTATCAATATAATTATTTATATTGAATTAACATGATATATAATTATTAAGATTATCATACCTAAATATAGTATTCACATATACAAAAAAATTTAAAAATTGTTATACTATCAAAGGTTATAACATTCAAAAATGAGAAAAAATAACTAAAATAAATCTTTTGTTATATCATTGTTTAAATAAAACTTATAAACCATTAAATGCCTAAATACATAAATCTCTAAACTCCTAAACTCCGAAGCCCCTAAATACCTAAACCTTTAAACTCGTAAACTTAAATATAATTTAACTAATTTATAGAAATATTAATTACAAAATAAATTATGAGTGACAACTATAATTTAAATAATATATTTTTAATAAAAAAAATATAAACTTATAAAATGATGCAAAAGACTAAAAAAAGTATTATTTAGTAATAAATTTTACTTTGATTTTGAATCATTTTAGGTTTTTTAATTATATTTTAATTTATATCTATCATATTAATAAAAATTTATTAATACTAAATATCGTATTCACATTTTTATCAATAAAATTATTTATATTTACTTTTAATTATATATAGTTATAATAATTATTATTACTAAATATTGTATTCACATTTTTAAAAAATTTTAAAATTATTATATTTTCAAATGTTATGACATTTTAAAATTTGAAAAAAATATGAAAATTAAATTTTTTGTTATTTCATTGTTTGAATAAAAGCTATAAACCATTAAATACCTAAATACTTAAATCAATAACTTCTAAATCTCAAAAACCCGAAATAGATAAATTTTTTAAGCAGGTAGATTCTAAATAATAAATAATATATCTCATTTTTAATTTTTTCATTATAATTTTAAATATTCATTTTAATTATTTATTTGTTTATTTTTTTATAAATATTAAATACAAAATAAATTATAAGTTATAAAAATATAATTTATATAAATTATTTTTCAACAAAAAAATATAGATGAACTTATTAAAAGAAGAAAAAAATTTAAAACAAAAAATTATTATATAGTAATATTTTTTGCTTTGTTTTCGAATCATTTTAGGTTTTGTTAATTCTATTTTAATTGATATCTAACTTATTAATTATAGATTAATAATTTATTTTTTAATCATTATTAGAATATTTATCAATAAAAATTTTTAAATTTAATTTATATGATATATAAATTTAATATTTATTATAACTAAATATTGTATTCACTTTTGAAAAAAATATTTAAATTTATTATATGTTCAAAGATTATAACCTTAGAACAAGTGAAAAAACAAAAAAAAATATTTTTATTATTATTTCATTGTTTAAATAAAACCTATAAATCACTAATTGCCTAAACACTTAAATCACTAAACTACAAAATCCCGATACCCTTATATAGATAATCGTTTAAACTGGTATCCCCTAAATAATAATTAATAAATCTCATATTTATTTGTTTTCATTTTAATTTAAAAAATTTATTTTGATTGTTTAGTTTTTTATTTATATATATATATATATATTAATTATAAAATAAATTATGAGGATAAAATATAATTTATAAAAATTATTTTTCATCAAAAAATAGATAAGCTTATAAAAAGAATAAAAATTTAAAAACAAATAATTATTATTAAGTAATATATTTTGCTTTGCTTTTGAATCATTTTAGGTTTTGATACTATATTTTAAGTAATATCAATCTTATTCATAATAGATTTTTAATTTATTTTTTGATAATTATTAGAATATCTATCATTAAAATTGTTTATATTGAATTTATATGATATATAATTATTATGATTTATATAAATAAATATTTATTCACTTTTGAAAAAAATTTAAAAATTATTATATTTTCAAAGGTTATAATCTTTGAAAATATCAAAAAATAATTACAATAATTTTTTTTTATTTTTTTTCTTAAATAAAACCTATAAACCACTAAATGCATACACAGTTAAATCAGTAAACTCCTAAACCCTGTAATGCCTAAATACCTAAACCATTAAACTGCTATATACTACTTAATAATTAATAAATCTAATTTTTATTTATATTTATTATAATTTTAAATATTCATTTTAATTATTTATTAGTTTATTTTTATTGAAATATTTATTACAAAATAAAGTATGAGTGCGACAAATATAATTTAATTAATATAATTTTAATAAACAAAATATATTGTTCTAAAAGAAGTAAAAATTTAAAAATTAATAATTATTATCCAGTAATATATTTTACTATAATTTTGAATATATTTGTGTTTTGTAATATTTTCTAATTAATATCTATCTTTTTATAAATAGTTTATTATTTTAATTTTTGATCAATATTATATTGTCTATCAATAAAATAATTAAATTGTATTTATATGATATATAATATTATTAATATTATTAATATTATTATAAGTAAATATTGTATTCACATTTCATAAAATTGTAAATATTATTATATTTTCAAAGGTACCTATGAAAATGATAACAAATTATAGAAATTTTTTTTGTTATTTTATTTTTTTATATAAAACCTTTAAACCACTAAATGCCTAAAAATATAATTCGCTAAACTTATAATGACAAAACCTCTAAATACTTAAACTATTAAACTGGTATACATTAATAATAAAAATTAAATCTCATTTTAATTTTTATTCAGTATAATTTTAAATTTGTATTTTAATTATTTAACAGTTTATTTTTATATAAATCTTAATTACAAAATAAATTATTAGTGAGTCGGATCTAATTTAAATTAAACCCGTATCCCTAAATAATAAATAATAAAAAATAAATCTCATTTTTTATGATTATAATTTTAAATATTCATTTTAATTAATTAATTATTTATTTATATATAAATATTAATTACAAAATAAATTATGAGTTAGACAAATATAATTTATATAAATTATTTTTCATCAAAAAAATATAGATAAACTTATTAAAAGAAAAAAAAATTAAAAAACAAAAAATTATTATATAGTAATATATTTTTCTTTGCTTCGGACTCATTTTAAGTTTTGTAATTATATTTTAATTAATATCTATCTTATTATTAATGGATTTTTAAATTATTTTTTGATTATTATTAGAATATTTATCAATAAAATTTTTTATATTGAATTTATATAATATATAAATATAACGATTTGTATAACTAAATATTGTATTCACATTTGAAAAAAAATTAAATATTATTATATTTTCAAGGGTTAAAACCTTTGAAAATATCAAAAAATAATAAAAATTAATTTTTTATTATTTTATTTTTTAAATAAAACCTATAAACTACTAAATCCTAGGGGTGCTCATGGGACGGGATAGGATGGGGATTACAAATCTCCAGTCCCTTTCCACAGTTCGTAGATTTTTTTTTGAAGATCCAGACCTATTCCATAGGTTGAAAATATCGGGATGGGATGGGACGGAGATCACAGATTTTGAGTAGGTGAAAATGGATCCGGGACGGAACGGAGTTAGGACATTTTTTTCAATTTTATCTATTCAAACCGGCCAAGTTAGTTCATGTCGAAACCTTTTGTTTTACCATTTATCATTCCTTAGTTATGTATCTTTCAAACTCAAATTGGACCAATTTTGTTTTGTCAAATAGGCTGAATACCACAAATGAGTTTCATTACCTTGTCAAAAGCTTAGATGTGCAGAAAAGGATAGAAATGTTAAATAGAACGGGACCGAGTTGTGTGCTTCATTTGGTTCTTTGTTTTTTCACAAGTTGGCTTTGTTAAGCCGAGTGAACGTTAACCATAATAGCAATACTACAATTTTTAAACAATTACATAAAATATTAAGGAATATCTAATGATTACCACAAACATTGGTAGCAGCAATTACTACTTAAGTAATTACTAAAATTAGGCAGCTTAATATAACAAAAAAAATACAACTAATAACAACCATGATAATAATCATTTCAAAGGTCCGTCCCGGAACTACAACGAAAATCCAAACCCAATTAATTATCTCTTCTACAACTCCTCCCTTTTCTTCCTCCACCGCAGAAGGACAACCATAGATGAAAACGTGTTAATCATGTAGACATAAATTTCTATGATGAAAGAGTAATAAAAAGACAAAATATTACCTTATAAAATATAATACACCCATTCCAAATTTAGTTGGCCAACTATAATTGGAAGAATATTTGGATCTTGTGACCCCTCTGAAAATTGTAATTGAACCATATTTTTATTAAATTGAATGAATAAAATAAGTAAAAGTAAAATTAAATTTTATAAGATTTGTATACTAACCTGATTCATTATTAACAAGGTCTTGAACTAATTCTTCAATTTCCATAGGTTTGTTTGAGCTTCTCAACCAATCTTGTAGACATATGAGAACTTCAGCTGTAATAGGTGTTAAAGAACTCCTAAATTTCTAAAGTTCTCCCCCTAGTGCTAAATGTAGATTCGTAGGCCAAAGTAGATGCTTGGATAGCCAATACATCCTTTGCTACATTTTCCAAAGAAGGATACCTAAC
Organism: Sapria himalayana; assembly: GCA_029783825.1. Taxonomy (NCBI): domain Eukaryota; kingdom Viridiplantae; phylum Streptophyta; class Magnoliopsida; order Malpighiales; family Rafflesiaceae; genus Sapria; species Sapria himalayana. Next base: position 146,211 of record JAREIK010000267.1, on the reverse strand, counting down.
ATCAATTACCTTCCACCAGTTTAGAAGATCAAAATAAATTGTATTTTTTTCAAGTTTGTCCTCCAAGTACCTATCCAACTCTTCCAAAGCTGCAACTTATTGTTCTTTCTCCAATTCAACAAAAAAAATCATCAACATAAGTATCACTACAATCAAAGAAATCATCATTTTTCTTCAACATAGTAGAAGAGAAATCATCTTCTTTTGATTAATCTTCATTTAAATTTTTATAATCATCCATCATATCATTTAAAGCATCTATAGCCTTTTTCACCAAATTTTTAGCGAATATCTCTCCATAATGCTAAGTGTACTTGACCTTGAGATATTTGAGCTTATATCTAGGATTCAACACTACCGCTACAAAAACCATAATATTTGTTGACTGAAGAGAACCCCAATATTTGTTGAATTTATGCCTCATTTTCATACCCATTTCAGACACCATTGTATTTCTACTATTTTCACAAAGCTCAATTTTTTTTCAAAATTCCAATAATCTCCGGAAAATAAACACTAGAGGTAGAATATTATGAACCAGAAAATTTACACGATACCTCATAAAAAGTTTTCAAGAAACGAGCCAAAATTTTGGCATTTGTTCAGTCTCTCTTAGTTGGAACATTTGAACCAAACTCCTTCAAAAACCTTTTGTCTTTCTCCTCCAACTTATTAAAATTCTTTTTGATATTTTATATCAGTTTGTAGCATCAAATAAGTTGAATTCTATCTTGTAGGATAATCTAATTGCAATGAAGATCCATATGTCAAGTTTGCTTCTTCAACACATAACTTAAACAAATCTTATTTTTAGGACTGCTCCTCACATATTTCACCACACCTCTAATTTTTTGAATAGCACCCTCAACTACTGCAATGCCATCTCTGACAATTAAGTTTAGGATATGAGCACATCTCATATGAAAATGCTCGCCTCTCAAAGGCAGAACACATTTCTTCACAAGCCTTTTTTTCAATTGTTCAACTTCAACATCATTATTTGATGCATCGTCAACAGTAAAGCACATTCAACTTTCTCAAACCACATTCACTCATGCAAATGTCAATAGCATTTCTAATATTAACTCCAAAATGACTTTTAATTACACAAATGTTCAAAAGCCATTTATGCATATTCCATTGAGAATCAATGAAATGAACAATCAAACATATATAAGACAAATTTTGAATGCTAGTCCAAGTGTCGATAGTCAATGAAACTCTACAACAATGAGATGATATGCTATCAAATAATTTCTTCTTTTCCTTCGCAAACAAAAAAAAACAATCCCACAATATAGAGTCCCTAGATGGAATTTTAAATTGCGGCACACTAACTCCACAAAACTCCTTAAAGTCATCCCTCTCAACAAAACAAAAAGTCAATTCATCTTTTATGATCATTTTTACCAAAGCCTCCCTAACTTGTTGTTGATCAAATTTCGAACAAGTAAATTTATTATCCTCTGAACTAGTTCCTTTAGTGAAACTCAACAAAGATTGTGACTTGTCTTTACCTTTGTGAGCTTCTATTAATTCTTTTTTGTGTCAAAATTTCCTACAAGTCTTTCTCAGGTATTTTTATAAACCCAAAGTACCTTGATCAAATTTTGCCAAATATTTTTTCCTATACCATATATAAGCTACTCTACTAGTTTCATTTCCCTTTGAATCAACTAATATCTCATAAGTTTCACAAACAGCAGATTTATACTTTTTATGAGCTTGAGGTTCAGATGTACCTTGACTTTCTTTTAAAATTGGAATTGAAGAACCTTCCGTAAAAATATGAGGGTTCTTGAAAAAATGATGATTGGATTTATCAGTACTTTGATCATTTGAGATGTGATCATCTTCAATTTATTGTATTTTTCATTTACTACTGGATTGTGCAATCTGCATTGCCATTAATTAATATGATATGTTAAGCATAAATACATATAAATATTTCAAACAAGCAAGCTCTACAAAACTAACTGTAACACATTCGGCCCACTTATTCGGCCCAACCACAACACCACAACTAATAGTCAACAAAACTGACTGAGACTCATTCGAGTCGCGAATCATCGAGTTCCGTGAGTAGCCCTACTAAATGCATGTAAAGTTAAATCAGTAAACTTCTAAACCCCGTAATGCCTAAATACATAAATCATTAAACCACTAAATAATACTTAATAATTAATAAATTTATTTTTATTGCTATTTTTTAAAATATTAATTTTAATTATTTATTAGTGTATTTATTTAGAAATATTTATTACAAAATAAATTATGAGTGGTACATATATAATTTAAATAATATATTATTTATCTAATAAAAATATACGCTTATAAAAGAAGTATATATTTAAAAATTAAAAATTATTATCAAGTAATATAAGTTACTTTAATTTTGAATCAATTTGGGTTTTGTAAATATTTATTAATTAATATATATCGTAATATTAATAGTTTATAAATTTAATTTTTGATCATTATTATAATATCTATCAATAAAATTATTTATATTAAAATTAATATGATATATAATTATTAATATTATTATAACAAAATATTGTATTACAAAATATTGTATTACAAAATATTGTATTTTGTAATTAATATTTTTTTTTATTTATTTTCTAAATAAAACCTATAACCACTAAATGCATACTCAAATAAATCAGTAAAATCTTAAACCCCGTAATGCCAAAATATATAAACCATTAAACCGCAATATACTACTTAATAATTAATAAATCTAATTTTTATTTCTAATTATTATAATTTTAAATATTCATTTTAATTATTTATTAGTTTATTTTTATAGAAATATTTTCAACAAAATAAATTATGAGTGCGAAAAATATAATTTAAAATATATATATGCTTATTAAAGAAGTAAAAATTTAAATATTAAAAATTGTTTTCCAAAAATATATTTTACTATAATTCTGAATCAATTTGAGTTTTGTAATTATTTTTTAATTAATATTTTGTTAATATCAATAGTTAATAAATTTAATTTTGATAATTATTATAATATATATCAATAAAATTGTTTATATTGAATTTATATGATATATAATTATTAATATTATTATAACTAAGTATTGTATTCACATTTCAAAAAATTTTAAATATTATTATATTTTTAAAGGTTATAACCTATAAAAATGAGAAAAAATTATAGAAATTTTTTTTGATATTTTATTTTTTTAAATAAAACATATAAACTACTAAAAGCCTAAAAACATAGATCATTAAAATCCTAAATTAAAAAAAAAATCTCTAAATACTTAATCCATTAAACTGGTATATAGTAATAATAAATCATAAATCTCATTTAAAATTTTATTCAGTATAATTTTAAATTTTTATTTTAAATATTTATCAATTTATTTTTATAGAAATATTAATTACAAAATTAATTATTAGTGAGAAATATCTAATTTAAATTAAACCGGTGCCCCTAAATAATAAATAATAAATCTCATTTTTTTTCATTATACTTTTAAATATTCATTTTAATTATTTATTTGTTTATTTTTATAAATATATTAATTATAGAAGAAATTATTAGTTAGATAAATATAATTTTTATAAATTATTTTTCATCAAAAAAATATACATAAACTTTTAAAAAAATATAATTAAAACAAAAAATTATTATATAATAATATATTTTGCTTTGCTTCTGAATCATTTTAGGTTTTGTAATTATTTTTTAATTAATATCTATCTTATTAATAATAGATTATTTATTTATTTTTTGATCTTTATTAGAATATCTATCAATAAAATTGGTTATATTGAATTTATATGATATATAAATATAATGATTATTATAACTAAATATTGTATTCACTTTTGAAAAAAATTTAAAAATTATGATATTTTCAAAGGTTATAACCTTTGAAAATATCAAAAAATTACAAAAATAAATTTTTTGTTATTTTATTTTTTAAATAAAACATATAAACCACTAAATGCATATATAGGTAAATCTGTAAACTTCTAAATACATAAACCATTAAACTGCCATTTACTACTTAATAATTAACAAATCTAATTTTTATTTAATTTATTATAATTTTAAATATTGATTTTAATTATTTATTTGTTTATTTTTATAAAATATTAAGTATTAAATAAATTATGAGTGCGACAAATATAATTTAAATAATTTATTTTTAATCAAAAAAATATATACGCTTATAAAAGAAGTAAAAATTTAAAAATTAAAAATTATTATACAGTAATATATTATAGTTTAATCTTGAATCAATTTGGGGATTTTAAATATTTTTTAATTAATATCTATCTTATTATTAATAGTTTATTAATTTAATTTTTGATCATTATTATATTACATATCAATAAAATTGTTTATATTGAATTTATATGATATATAATTATTAATATTAAAATAACTAAATATTGTATTCACATTTCAAAAAATTTTAAATATTATTAAATTTTCAAAGGTTATAACCTATTAAAAATAAAAAATTACAAATTTTTTTTTGTTATTTTATTGTTTAAATAAAAACTATAAACCACTAAATGCCTTAAAACCTAAATTGCTTAACTCCTAAATGAAAAAACCTCTAAATACTTAAACCATTAAACAGGTGTACATTAATAAAAAACCATAAATCTAAATTTAATTTTTATTAAGTATAATTTTAAATTTTTATTTTAATTATTTATCAGTTTATTTTTATAGAAATATTAATTACAAAATAAATTATTAGTGAGACAGATCTAATATAAATAATTTATTTTCATCAAAAAAATATATATCCTTATAAAAATAGACAAAATTTTAAAAACAAAAATTATTTATTTAGTAATATATTTTATTTTGATTTCGAATCATTTTAGATTTTGTATTTATATTTTAATTTATATCATCTTATTAATAATAGTTTATTAATTTTTTATTAATCATTATTATAATATGTATTAATAAAATTATTTATATTGTGTTTACATTATATATAATTATTATGATTATTATTACTAAATATTATATTCACATTTTTAAAAAATTAAAAATTAAATATTGTATTTTTTAATTCATTAAATAAAAACTATAAATCACTAAAGGCCTAAACACTTAAATCACTAAACCCCAAAATACTTAAATACTTTAACCATTAAACTAGTATATCCTGAATAATAAATAATACATATCTATTTTATTTGTATTCATTAGAGTTTTAAATATTCATTTTAATTATTTATAAGTCTATTTTTATAGAATTATAAATTAAAAATAAATTATGAGGAAGACAAATATAATTTGAATAATTTACTTTTAATAAAAAAATATAAACTTATAAAAAGAAGCAAAACATCAAAAAAATGATTATTTAGTTATATATTTTATTTTGATTTTGAATAAATTTATGTTTTGCGAATATATTTTAAATATATCTTTCATTTTAATTAATAGTTTATTAATTTATTTTTTGATTATTAATATAATATCTATCAATATAATTGTTTATATTGAATTTACATGATGTATAATTATTAAGATTATCATAACTAAATATAGTTTTCACATAAAAAAAATTTAAAAATTATTATATTTTCAAGGTTATAACCTTCAAAAATGAAAAAAAATAACAAAAACAAATTTTTTGTTATATAATTGTTTAAATAAAACTTATAAATCTTTAAATGCCTAAAAACATAAATCTCTAAAGTCCTAAACCCCAAAGCCTCTAAATACTTAAACCTTTAAACTCGTAACCCTTAAATATAATTTAAATAATTTATATAAATATTAATTACAAAATAAATTATGAGTGATACAAATATAATTTAAATAATATATTTTTCATCAAAAAAATATATAAGCTTAAAAAATTATGCAAAAACTAAAAAAGATTTTTATTTAGTAATAAATTTTACTTTGATTTTGAATCATTTTAGTTTTTTTAATTATATTTTAATTTATATCTATCATATTAATAATAGTTTATTAATTTATTTTTTGATAATTGATATAATATCTATCAATAAAATTGTTTATATTTAGTCTATATTATATATAGTTATAATAATAATAATTATTAAATATTGTATAAATTAAAATATATTTACATAACACAAAATGATTCAAAATCAAATCAAAATATATTACTAAATAATAATATTTAATTTTTATAATTTTCGTTCTTTTTATAAGCTTATATTTATTTTAAAAAAATAAATTTTTTAAATAATATTTGTCCCACTCGAAGTTTATTTTGTAATTTATTTTTCTAAAAAATTAAACTATAATTAATTATAATTAATATTTAAAATTATAATAAATAGAAATAAAAATCAGAGTTATTATTTATTAAGTAGTATATAGCTGTTAAAAGTTTTATGTATTTAGGGGTTTCGGGATTTATGAGCTTACTAATTTAAGTAAGAAAGCATTTAATGATCTATAGGTTTTATTTAAAAAATGAAATAATAAAAAATTTATTTTTTTTTATTTTTTAACATTTTCAAAGATTATAACCTTTGAAAATATAATAATTTTAAAATTTTTTTTAAAAGTGAATACAATATTTAGTTATAATAATCATTATTTTTATATTTCATATAAATTCAATATAAACATTTTTATTGATAAATATTCTAATAATGATGAAAAAAAAATTAATAATCTATTATTAATAAGATAGATATCAATTAAAATATATTTACAAAACCTAAAATGATTCATAAGCAAAGTAAAATATCTTACTATATAATAATTTTTTGTTTTGAAATTTTTTTTCTTTTAAAAAGTTTATCTATATTATTTTGATGAAAAATAATTTATATAAATTTTATTTGTGTAACTCATAATTTATTTTGTAATTAATATTTATATTAAAATAAACAAATAAATAATTAAATTTGAATATTTAAAATTAAAATGGAAAAAATGAGATTTATTCTTTATTATATAGGATATACCGGTTTAATTTAAATTAGATCAGTCTCACTAATAATTTATTTTGTAATTAATATTTCTCTAAAAATAAACTGATAATTAATTAAAATTATACTGAATAATTAAAATAATTTATTTTGTTCCTCTCTCAACTCTAGAATGATTGCTAAAGCTTTAACCCAAATAATAGGAGCTTTTACTTTATCTCTATTATGTCTCATCATATTTGATGTTTAATCACTGGGCTATCAAAGGTAATTTGACTCATGCACGCTAATAGACTAAACCAAAGTTGTACCCCAATGTGTTGAAATAGATAGTTGTTGAGGATGCTATTTATATTGATTATTGTAATTTCTTCTAAAATATCTCTCATGCACACACTCAAAGCAATTTTTTTAAAACATAGTTCACCTCTAAAAAAATAACAACCTTGTAGCCTATTAGTACAAACTACCCCTGGGGTGGTTTGAGCAGGGGAAGAAGTATGGGCTCTCTTTCAATGAAGAATCAAAAAAATTATTTTATTGGCATGTCTAAGCCTTTTTTTATATCCTCATGGATATGAAAAGAATCATTTCTTTCTTTTTATATTAAATGAGTTATGTATACAAGCTCACAATACCTAAAAAGGTGTAAATTAGAATATCTAAGCCTTTTTTTATATCCTCATGGATTTGAAAGTACCATTTCTTTCTTTTTATATTAAATGAGTTATGTATACAAGCTCACAATACCCAAAAAGGCGTAAATGAATCATATTCAAATGTATAAAAGGTTTTAATCATTGCTCAAAATATTAGTCTTGCATATTGACACTTGAGGTCAAAAATCAAACGAAAAAGCCATAGTGATATTTCTAATCCCAAGAATTTTAGCTATTGAAAGTTATAAATAGTAATACTCGAACTTTAACTATTTCTAGGGTCATGACTTTTGCTCTTGAGGAAAATCCAAAGTTACAATCATTCCTAGTGCAATGACTTTGTAATATAAGGATAAAATGCACAAGCTATGGTCATATCCAATACTGTGACCCAGTAATATAGTGATTAAATATGTATTCATGATCATTCTTAGTGACATAACAATATGTTCAACAGAGAGACACATGTTATGGCTTATTCTGATCGATATATATTTTTTCTAGAGATAAAATATAAAATCATGACCATTTCTAATGCTACAATAATCTAAAACAAGAAAGAGATTGAATCCATAACTCACACCTAGAGTCATGACTTTGTGTTACATATACAAAAAGATAAATTTGTGACATTGCTAAATGTTGTAAATTTCAATTTAAATTTACACTTAGTCATTTGATTATAAAAGTGCAAAACATGAGATTTAGGATTTAGGTTTTATGGGTTGGGGTTATAGTTTATGGTTTAAGGTTTAGGATTTAATGTTTAGGGTTTATGGTTTTTTTTTTGTTTTTTTTTGGAAAATACACACTTTATTTATCATTTAGGCACACAACTTACAAAATGCATTTTGTTTTACAAAATGAATTAGTGGACCCCACTTAGAGATACTCATTGGTCCAGTTACCCTCATTGCATGCTACATAGAGAACAAACAAGATTGTGTGTGTGAGTATGTCATGATCCGTCTCTACAAGTACATGGGGCATACAAAGTCCAAAATACTAATAAGACTACAAACATAAACTACAAGTTTTATTCTTTCGCTCTAGTGTGGCTGGTCTGGAATCCATTGCTTACTGGCCCTACTTGTTGATGCTTCGGATTTTGTCGGTTCTCCAATTAATCATGGATTACCCGCTACTCCTGTTGGGCGATGGTTGGGTGGCCCTCTATGCTGCCTGATAGGGCGAGTGGGACCCATTCCTAGCTACTCCTGGGTTTACTCCCGACCACTTTGCTCGGTCTAGTCAATTGTCTGAATGTTATCATCCCGGCTTGCTAGTGGGGCCCTCTACAAGCTGGTGGCCCATACTTCTGGCTACTTCCAGGATTTGCTGGCCCCTCTAAATGCTACACCAAAATGGACAAGAATATATGCACGTGTGTACTGTGGTCCATCGCTCCCATGTGGCTAGTCTGGACTCCATTGCTTACTAGTCCTACTTGGAAATGCTTCGGATTTTTTCGGCTCTCCAATTAATCATGGATTACCCACTACTCCTATTGGGTGATGGTTGGGTGGCCCTCTATGCTCCCCGATAGGGCTAGGGGGACCCATTCCTAGTTACTCCTGGGTTTTCTTCTGACCACTTTGCTCGGTCGTGTCAGTTGTCTGAATGTTATCTTCCCGGCTAGCTAGTGGGGCCTTCTACCAGCTGGTGCCCCATACTTCTGGCTGCTTCCAGGACTTGCTGGCCCCTCTAAATGCTACACCAAAATGGACAAGAATATGTGTACGTGTGTACTGTGGTCCCTCGCTATGTGTGAGAAGTGTAGCAGTAACAAGTTTTAGGAGTTTAGTAATTTAAGTATTTAGGTATTTTGTTGTTTATAGGTATTATTTAAAAAATCAAATAACAAAAAAATTATTTTATGATTTTTCTCATTTTCAAGGTTATAACCATTGAAGATATTATAATTTTTATTTTTTTTCAAATGTTAATACAATATTTAATTATAATAATCATAAAAATTAAATATCATGTAAATTCAATATAAATAATTTTATTGATCTATATTATAATATTGATCATAAAATAGATTAATAAACTATTATTAATAAGATAGATATTAATTAAAATATATTTGCAAAACCTAAAACGATTCAAAATCAAAGTAAAATATATTACTAAATTATAATTTTTTATTTTTAAATTTTTGATTCTTTTTATAAGCTTATAAATTTTTTTGATGAAGATAAATTATTTAAATTATATTTGTCTCATTAATAATTTTATTTTGCAATTAATATTTCAATAAAAATAAAGTAATAAATAATTATAATGAATACAAATAAAAATGATATTTATGATTAATTATTTAGGGTATACTGGTTTAATGGTTTAAGTATTTATTAGTTTAGGAGTTTAGTGATTTAAGTGTTTCGGCATTTAGTAGTTTATATGTTTTATTTAAATAATGAAATAACAAAAAAATTATTTTTCATATTTTTTATCAATTTTGAAGGTTATAATCTTTATAAATATAATAATTTTTAAACTTTTTTCAAAATCTGAATACAATATTTAGTTATAATAAACTTAATGATTATATATCATGTAAATTAAAAATAAACTATTTTATTGATAGGTATTAATAAACTAAATATAAATATAAATATAATAATGATCAAAAAATAAATTAATAAACTATTATTTATTGATAGATATTTATATATTATTTATAAATACTTAAACCTTTAAAGATGGTTTAAATGTTTAACTATTTAAAATTTTTGAGGTTTAGGAGTATAATGATTTAATCGTTTAGGCATTAAGTAGTTTATAGGTTTTATATAAACAATAAAATAATAAAAATTTATTTTTGTGATTTTATCTAATTTTCAAAGATGATAACCTTTAAAAATATAATAATTTTTAAATTATTTTCAAATGTAAATATAATATTTAGTTATAATAATCATTATATTTATATAGCATATAAATTCAATATAAACAATTTTATTGATATATATTTTAATAATGATCAAAAAATAAATTAAGAATCTATTATTAATAAGATAATATCAATTAAAATATAATTACAAAACCTAAAATGAATCAGAAGCAAAGCAAAATATATTACTATATAATAATTTTTTATTTCGAATTTTTTCTTATTTTAAAAAGTTTATGTATAATTTTTTGATGAAAAATAATTTATATAAATTATATTTGTCTAACTCATAGTTTATTCTGTAATTAATAAATTTATAAAAATAAACAAATAAATATTTAAAATGAATATTTTAAATTATAATGAAAAAAATGAGATTTATTATTTATTATTTAGGGATAGCAGTTTAATTTAAATTAGATATTTCTCACTAATAATTTATTTTGTAATTAATATTTCTATAAAAATAAACTGATAAATATTTAAAATAATATTTAAAATTTTTTGAAATGTGAAAACAATATTTAGTTATAAAAATATTAATAATTATATATCATATAAATTCAATATAAACAATTTTATTGATATATATTATACTAAAGATCAAAATTAAATTTATAAACTATTGATATTAAGATAGATATTAATTAAAAAATAATTATAAAACCCAACTTGATTCAAAATTATAGTAAAATATATTTCTGGATAACAATTTTTAATTTTTAAATTTTTACTTCTTTTATAAGCATATATATTTTTTAAATTATATTTGTCGCACTCATAATTTATTTTGTAATAAATATTTCTATAAAAATAAACTAATAAATATTAAAAATAAATATTTAAAATTATAATAAATAGAATTAAAAATTAGATTTATTAATTATTAAGTAGTATAGAGTGGTTTAATGGTTTATGTATTTTGGCATTACGGAGTTTAGGAGTTTACTGATTTAACTGTGCATGTATTTAGTGGTTTATACGTCTTATTTTAAAAAATATCAAAAAATTTATTTTTTTTATTTTTGATATTTTCAAAGGTTATAACCTTTGAAAATATAATAATTTTTAAATTTTTTTCAAAAGTGAATACAATATTTAGTTATAATAATCATTATATTTATAAATCATATAAATTCAATATAAATATTTTTATTGATAAATATAAATTTTAGGTGTTATTGATTTAAGTATTAAGGGATTTAGTGGTTAATAGGATTTATTTAAACAATGAAATAACAAAAAAATTATTTTTGTTATTTTTTTCACATTTTCAAAGGTTATAACATTTGAAAATATAATAAATTCAAAATTTTTATAGAATGTGAATAAAATATTTAGTAATAATAATCATTATAATTATATAAATATAAACTAATTATAAATAATTTTATTGATAGATATGATATCAATTATCAAAAAATAAATTAATAAACTATTATTAATATGATAGATATAAATTAAAATATAATTACAAAACCTAAACTGATTCAAAATCAATGTAAAATTTATTACTATATAATAATTTTTTGTTTTTAAATTTTTACTTCTTTTTATAAGATTATATTTTTTTTATTAAAAGTAAATTTTTAATATTATATTTGTCTAACTAATTATTTATTTTGTAATTAATATTTATGTAAAAATTAAACTAATAAATATTTAAAATTAATATTAAAATTATAATGAATAGAAATTAAAATGAGATTTAAGATTTATTATTGCTGTATATGTAATTTATTTTTTGATAATCTGTTTGTATAAATAAATAATATTTCTTTTTTAATATTTTCATGTAAGTGTAGGAAAGGAAATATTAGGAGGTCGGGGATGTAGTAGTAGCACAATAACGGAGGTCTCGCTTACCGGAAAATGGGTCAAAATTGGAGCAGAACCTGACCCGTCACATGATCCAAGCCACTCCGGTTAAAGGAACCAAAATAAATTTTAATATAAAATGTTTTATAATTTTATTTTCGGGTGGACTGTTTTTGGACCCGTGGAACTGTTCATCATCTCTCTCCCTTCTCTTTGTGTGATTTATCACAACTATTCTGGGTGCTGCATACTGTAAGATAGTTTTATTGATTTAATTTGTAACGCAAAGCATTTTCTGGTGGATTTAGCTAGTCGTATTGAGCGACTAGTGAAGCACATTATTTTCGGTGTTTATTTTTCGTTTTTTGATTCTATCATGGATGGTTGCTGAATTGGGATATATATATTGCTTATTTTCTGTTGTTTATGTGTTCTGTGTTTCTGTATCTCAATCTCACTACCGTGGAAGCACAATTGCCCAATAATTATATATGGTATACCGGTTTAATGGATCGATTATTTAGGGGTTTTGTCATTTAGGAGTTTAGCAATTTATATTTTTAGGTATTTAGTGGTATATAGGTTATATTTATATAATAAAAATACAAAATTTTTTTTGATTTTTTTTTTGATTTTGAAAGGTGATAACTTTGAAAATAAAATAATTTTTAAAATCTTTTGAAATGTGATTACCATGTATAATTATATTAATCTTATTAATTATATATCATATAAATTCAATATAAATAATTTAAATGATAGATATTATAATAATGATCAAAAATTAAATTAATAAACTATTATTAATTGATATAATTATTAATTAAAATATATTTAAATAACAAAAATGATTCAAAATCGAATAAAAATATATTACTAAATAATAATTTTTAATTTTTAATTTTTTCCAACTTTTTATAAGCTTATATATTTTTTATGATTAAAAATAAATTATATAAATAATATTTGCCTCACTCGAAATTTATTTTGTAATTAATTTTTCTAAAAAAGTAAAATATAAATAATTAAAATGAATATTTAAAATTATAATAGATAGAAATAAAAATGATATTTATTATTTATTAGGTAGTATACAGCTATTATAAGGTTTATGTATTTAGGGGTTTCGGGTTTTATGAGCTACTGATTTAAGTAAGTAAACATTTAGTGGTCTATAGGTTTATTTTAAAAAGAAATAACAAA
>JAREIK010000267.1:0-128071 GCA_029783825.1 Sapria himalayana | reverse complement strand
ACGTATAAACCACTTAAAGACTAAAAACATAAATTGCTAAAATGCTTAATGAATAAACATCTAAATACTTAATCCATTAAACTGGTATACGGTAATAATTAATCATAAATCTCATTTTAAATTTTATCCAGTATAATTTTAAATTTTTATTTTAATATTTATCAGTTTATTTTTATAGAAATATTAATTACAAAATAAATTATTATTGAGAAATATCTAATTTAAATTAAACCGGTATCCCAAAATAATAAATAATAAATCTCATTTTTTTCATTATAATTTTAAAAATTCATTTAAATTATTTATTTGTTTATTTTTATAAATATATTAATTATAGAATAAATTATGAGTTAGACAAATATAATTTATATAAATTATTTTTCATCAAAAAAAATATACAAAAACTTTTTAATAGAAAAAAAATTCAAAATAAAAAATTATTATATAGTAATATATTATGCTTTGCTTCTGAATCATTTTAGGTTTTGTAATTATATTTTAATTGATATCTTTCTTATTAATAATAGATTATTAATTTATTTTTTGATCATTATTAGAATAATTATCAATAAAATTGTTTATATTGAATTTATATGATATATAAATATAATTATTATTATAACTAAAGATTGTATTCACTTTAGAAAAAAATTTAAAATTTATTGTATTTTTAAAGGATATAAGCTTTGAAAATATCAAAAAATAACAAAAATAAATGTTTGGTAATTTTATTTTTTAAATAAAACATATAAACCATTAAATGCATATATAGTTAAATTAGTAAACTTTTAAATACATAAACCATTAAACAGCTATATGCTACTTAATAATTAAGAAATCTAATTTTTATTTAAATTTATTATTATTTTAAATATTCATTTTATTTATTTATAAGTTTATTTTTATAGAAATATTTATTACAAAATAAATTATGAGTGCGACAAATATAATTTAAATAATTTATTTTTAATCAAAGAAAATATATACGCTTATAAAAGAAGTAAAATTTAAAAAATAAAAATTATTATCCACCAATATTTTTTACTTTAATTATGAATCAATTTGGGTTTTGTAAATATTTTTTAATTAATATCAATCTTATTATTAATAGTTTATTAATTTAATTTTTGATCATTAATATAATATCTAACAATAAAATTGTTTATATTGAATTTATATGATATATAATTATTAAAATTATTATAACTAAAAATTGTATTCACATTTCAAAAAATGTTCAATATTATTATATTTTCAATTGTTATAACCTAAGAAAATGATAATAAATTATAGAAATTTTTTTTGTTATTTTATTTTTTTAAATAAAACCTATAAACCACTAAAAGCCTAAAAACATAAATTGCTAAACTCCCAACTACGAAACCTCTAAATAGTTAAATCATTAAACTGGTATAAATTAATAATAAATCATAAATCTCGTTTAATTTTTATTCAGTATAATTTTAAATTTTTATTTTAATTATTTATCAATTTATTTTATAGAAATATTAATTACAAAATAAATTATTAGTGAGACCGATCTAATTTAAATTATACCAGTATCCCTAAATAATAAATAATACATCTCATTTTGTAACATTATAATTTTAAATATTCATTTTAATTATTTATTTGTTTATTTATATATAAATATTAATTACAAAATAAATTGAGTTAGATAAATATAATTTATATAAATTATTTTTCATCAAAAAATTATTGATAAACTTTTTAAAAGAAAAAAAAATTTAAAACAAAAAATTAATATATAGAAATATATTTTGCTTTTCTTCAGAATCATTTTAGTTTTGGTAATTATATTTTAATTGCTATATATCGTATTAATAATAGATTATTAATTTAAATTTTGATCATTATTATATTATCTATCAATAAAATTGTTTATATTGAATCTATATGATATATAATTATTAATATTATTATGAATAATTATTGTATTCATATATCGAAAAATTTTAAATATTATTATATTTTCAAAGGTTATAACCAATGAAAATGAGAAAAAATTACAAATTTTTTTTTGTTATTTTATTGTTTAAATAAAACCTATAAACCACTAAATGCCTAAAAACATAAATTGCTAAACTTCTAAATGACAAAACCTCTATATATTTAAACCATTAAACATATGTACATTAATAAAAAATCATAAATCTCAATTTAAATTTTATTAAGTATAATTTTAAATTTTTATTTTAATTATTTATAAGTTTATTTTTCTAGAAATATTAATTACAAAATAAATTATTAGTGAGATAGATCTAATTTAAATAATTTATTTTTCATCAAAAAAATATATATTCTTATAAAAACATGCAAAATTTTAAAAACAAAAATTTATTATTTAGTAAAATATTTTATTCTTATTTTGAATCATTTTAGATTTTGCAATTATATTTTAAATAATATCATTCTTATTAATAATAGTTTATTAATTTTTTATTGATCATTATTATAATATCTATTAATAAAATTATTTATATTGAGTTTACATTATATATAATTATTAAGATTATTATTACTAAATATTATATTCACTTTTAAAAAAATTAATAATTATTATTTTTTCAAAGGTTATAACCGTCAAAAATTAAAAAAAATTAAAAAATTAAATTTTTTATTTTTTCATTCTTTAAATAAAAATTATAAATCACTTAAGGCCTAAACACTTAAATCACTAAACCCCAAAACACCTAAATACTTAAACCATTAAACTAGTATATCCTAGATAATAAATAATAAATCTCTATTTTATTTGTATTCATTATAATTTTAAATATTCATTTTAATATTTTATTAGTTTATTTTTATAGAATTATTAATTAAAAATTAATTATGAGGAAGAAAATTATAATTTAAATAATTTACTATTAATAAGAAAAAATATAAACTTATAAAAAGAAGCAAAACATCAAAGAAAGTATCATTTTGTAATATATTTTACTTTGATTTTGAATAAATTTATGTTTTTCAAATATATTTAAAATAATATCTATCTTATTAATAATAGTTTTTTAATTTATTTTTTGATCATTAATATAATATATTTCAATATAATTGTTTATATCGAATTTACATGATATATAATTATTAAGATTAGCATCACTAAATATAGTATTCACATATAAAAAAAATTTAAAAATTATTATATTTTCAAAGTTTATAACCTTCAAAAATGAGAAAAAATAACAAAAATAAATAATTTGTTATATCATTGTTTAAATAAAACTTATAAACCATTAAATGCCTAAATACATAAATATCTAAACTTTTAAATCCTAAAGCCCCTAAATACTTAGACCTTTCATCTCGTAAACCTTAAATATAATTTAATTAATTTATAGATATATTAATTACAAAATAAATTATGAGTGATACAAATATAATTTAAATAATATATTTTTCATCAAAAAAACATATAAGCTTATAAAATGATGCAAAAACTAAAAAAAATTATTATTTATAAAGAAATTTTACTTTGATTTTGAATCATTTTAGGTTTTATAATTATATTTTAATTTATATCTATCATATTAATGATAGTTTATTAATTTATTTTTTGATCATTGTTATCATATCTATCAATAAAATTATTTATAATTAGTTTATATTATATATAATAATAATGATTATTATTACTAAATATTTTATTCACATTTTAAAAAAATTTTAAAATTATTATATTTTGAAATGTTATAACCTTTGAAAATGTGAAAAAATATAAAAAATAATTTTTTGTTATTTCATTGTTTAAATAAATCCTATAAACCACTAAAATTAATAACTTCTAAATCCTGAAAAACCTAAATAGATAAATTTTTTAAACATGTATATCCTAAATAATAAATAATAAATCTCATTTTTATTTTTTTCAATATAATTTTAAGTATTCATTTAAATTATTTATTTGTTAATTTATATATATATATATATATTAATTACCAAATAAATTATATGTTATACAAATATAATTTATATAAATTATTATTCAACAAAAAAAATATAGAAAAACTTAATAAAAGAAGAAAAAAATTAAAAACAAAAAAATATTATATAGTAATAAATTTTGTTTTGTTTCTGAATCATTTTAGGTTTTGTAATTATATTTTAATTGATATCTAACTTTTTAATAATAAAATATTAATTTATTTTTTGATCATTATTAGAATATTTATCAAAAAAAATGTTTATATTGAATTTATATGATATATAAATATAATGATTATTATAACTAAATATTGTATTCACTTTTGAGAAAAAAATTTAAAATTATCACATTTTCAATGGTTTTAACCATTGAAAATATGAAAAAAAAACTTTTTTGTTATTTCATTTTTTATATAAAAACTATAGATCATTAAATGCTTACTTACTTAAATAATTAAGCTCATAAATCCCGAAACCCCTAAATACATAAACCTTTTAACAACTATATACTACTTAATAAATAATAAATCTCATTTTTATTTCTATTTATTATAATTTTAAATATTAATTTTAATTATTTATAGTTTAATTTTTTAGAAAAATTAATTACAAAATAAATTTCGAGTGAGACAAATATTATTTAAATAATTTATTTTAATAAAAAAAATATAAGCTTATAAAAAGATGAAAAATTTTAAAAATTAAATATTATTATTTAGTAATATATTTTGATTTGATTTTGAATCATTTTGTGTTATGTAAATATATTTTAATTAATATTAATATTATCAATAATAGTTTATTAATTTAATTTTTGATCATTATTATAATATCCATCATTAAAATTATTTATATTTAATTTATATGATATATAATTAGTAATATTAATATAATTATGCATGGTATTCACATTTCAAAAAATTTTAAAAATTATATTATTTTCTAAGGTTATAACCTTTGAAAATCAGAAAAAATCAAAAATACAATTTTAGATTTTTATTATATAAATAAAACCTATAAATAACTAAATAATCAACCCATTAAACCGGCATACCATTAAACCTATAAATAAGCTTAAATAAATCATAAATCTCATTTTAATTTGTATTCATTATAATTTTAAATATTCATTTTATTTATTTATTAGTTTATTTTTTATAGAAATATGAATCACAAAATAAATAAAGAGTGAGACAGATATAATTGTAATAATTTAGTTTTAATCAAAAAATAAATATAAGCTTATAAAAAGAAGTAAAAATTTTTTTTAAAAAATTATCATTTAGTAATATAATTTACTTTGATTTTGAATCATTATAGGTTTTGCATTTATATTTTAATTGCTATCAATCTTATTAATAGTTGTTTATTAATTTATGTTTTGATCATTATTATAATATCTTTCAATAAAATTACTTATATTGAATTTAAATGTCTTATAAATATTAAAATTATTATAACTAAATATTATATTTACATTTGAAAAAAATTTAAAAATTATAATATTTTCAAAGGTTATAAACTTCAAAAATGATAAAGAATCACAAAAAAAATTTTTTTATTATTTTATTATTTAAATAAATAATATAAACCACTAAATGCCTAATCATTTAAATATCTACACTCCTTAACCCCAAAATTCCCAAATACTTAAACAATTAAACCTATATAACCTAAATAATAAATAATAAATTTCATTTTTATTTATATTCATTAAAATTTTAAATATTCATTTCAATTATTTTTTAGTTTATTTTTATAGAAATATTAATTACAAAATAAATAATGAGTGAGACATATAATTTTAATATATTATTTTTTATGAAAAAAATAATAAGCTTATAAAAATAAACAAAATTTTAAAAATTTAAAATTTTATTTAGTAATTTAATTTACTTTGATTATAATTTTAAAATAAATAATATCTCTTTTTTATTAGTATTCATTATAATTTTAAATATTCATTTTAATTATTTATCAATTTATTATTATAAAAATATTAATTACAAAATAAATTATTAGTGAGATAGTTATAATTTAAATAATTTATTTTTAATCAAAAAAATATATATGCTTATAAAATAAGGCAAAATTTTTAAAATAAAAAATTATTATTTAATAATATAGATTATTTTGATTTGAATCATTTTAGACTGTAGAATTATTTTTTAATTTATATCATTCTTATAAATACTAGTTTATTAATTTATTTATTGATCATTATTATAATATCTATTAATAAAATTATTATTATTTAGCTTATATTATATATAATTATTAAGATTATTATAACTAATTATAATATTCTCATTTAAAAAAATTTAAAATTATTTTTTTATCAAATGTTACAACTTTCAAAAATTAAAATTAATCAAAAAATTAAATTTTTTGTTTTTTAATTCTTTAGATAATAACTATAAATCACTAAAGAACTAAACACTTAAATAACTAAACTCCTAAATCCAAAAATACCTAAATAATTAAACCATTAAATCGGTATATCCTGAATAATAAATAGTAAATCTCAATTTTATTTGTATTCATTATAATTTTAAATAATTATTTTAATTATTTATTAGTTTATTATTATAGAATTATAAATTACAAAATAAATTATGAGTAAGACAAATTAATTTAAATAATTTATTTATAATAACAAAAATATAAAGTTATAAAAAAAGCAAAATATTACAAAAATTATTATTAATTAATATATTTTACTTTGATTTTGAATAAATTTAGATTTTGCAAATATATTTTAAATAATATCTATCTTATTAATAATAGTTTATTAAATTTTTTTTGATCATTATTATAATATCTAGTAATGTAATTATTTATATTGAATTTAAATGACTTATAATTATGAAGATTATTATCCCTTCATATTTTTTACTTTAATTTTGAATCAATTTGGGTTTTGTAAATATTTTTTAATTAATATCTATATTATTATTAATAGTTTATTAATTTAATTTTTTATCATTAATATAATATCTATCAATAAAATTGTTTATATTGAATTTATATGATATATAATTATTAAAATTATTAGAACTAAATATTGTATTCACATTTCAAAAAATTTTAAATATTATTATATTTTTATAGGTTATAACCTATGAAAATGACAAAAAATTAGAAATTTTTTTTTATTGTTTAAAAACATAAATCGCTAAACTTCTAAACGATAAAACTTTTAAATACTTAAACTATTAAATTGGTATACATTAATAATAAATCATAAATCTCATTTTAATTTTTATTAAGTGTAATTTTAAATTTTTATTTTTTTATTTATCAGTTTATTTTTTTAGAAATATTAATTACAAAATAAAATATTAGTGAGACAGATCTATTTTAATAATTTATTTTATATCAAAAAAAATATATATGATTATAAAAAAAAGAAAAATTTTAAAAACAAAAATTCATCATTTTGTAATATATTTTATTTTGATTTTGAATCATTTTAGTTTTTGCAATTATATTTTAATTTATATCATTCTTATTAATAATAGTTTATTAATTTTTTCTTGATCATTATTATAATATCTATTAATAAAATTATTTATAGAGTTTACATTATATATAATTATTAAGAATATTATAACTAAATATTATATTAACATTTATAAAAAATAAAATTATTATATTTTCAAAGGTTATAACCATCAAAAATTGAAAAAAATCAAAAAATTTAATTTTTTATTTTTTTATTCTTTAAATAAAAACTATAAATCATTAGAGTCCTAAACACTTAAACCACTAAAACCCAAAACCCCTAAATACTTAAACCATTAAACTAGTATATCGTGAATAATACATAATAAATAATAAATCTCAATTTTATTTGTATTCATTATAATTTTAAAAATTCATTTTAATTATTTATTAGTTTATTTTTATAGAATTATAAATTAAAAATAAATTATGTGGAAGAAAAATATAATTTAAATAATTTACTTTTAATAACAATAAATATAAACTTATAAAATGAAGAAAAACATCAAAAAAATTATTATTTACGATTATATTTTACTTTTATTTTTAATAATTTATGTTTTGCCAATATATTTCAAAAAATATCTATCTTATTAATAATAGTTTATTAATTTATTTTTTGATCATTAATATAATATCTATCAATATAATTGTTTATATTGAATTAACATGGTATATATTTATTAAGATTATCATAACTAAATATAGTATTCACATATAAAAAAAATTTAAAAATTTTATATTTTCTTAGGTTATAACCTTCAAAAATGATAAAAAAATAACAAAAAAAAATTTTTGTTATATCATTGTTTAAATAAAACATACAACCATTAAATGCCTAAACACATAAATCTCTAAACTCCTAAACCCTGAAGCCCCTAAATACCTAAACCTTTAAACTCGTAAACCTTAAATATAATTTAAATAATATATTGAAATATTAATTACAAAATAAATTATGAGTGATACAAATATAATTTAAATAATATATTTTTCATCAAAAGAAATATAAGCTTATAAAAAGAAGCAAAAACTAAAAAACAAAAATTATTATTTGTAATAAATTTTACATTGTTTTTGAATCATTTTAGGTTTTTTAATTATATTTTAATTTATATCTAATATATTAATAATAGCATGTTAATTTATTTTTTCATAATTGATATCATATATATCAATAAAATTTTTCTATTTAGATTATATTATATAAAAATATAATGATTATTATTAATAAATATTGTATTCACATTTCTAAAAAAATTTAAAATTATTATTTTCAAAATGTTTTAACCTATGAAAATGTGAAAAAATTATTGCAAATTTTTTTGATATGTTATTTTTTTAAATAAAACGTATAAACCACTAAAAGCCTAAAAACATAAATCACTAAAATCCTAAATGAAAAAACCTCTAAATACTTAAATCATTAAACTGGTATACAACAATAATAAATCATAAATCTCATTTTAAATTTTATTCAGTATAATTTTAATTTCTATTTTAATTATTTATCAGTTTATTTTTAAAGAAATATTAATTACAAAATAAATTATTAGTGAAAAAGATCTAATTTAAATTAAAACATTTATCCATAAATAATAAATAATAAAACTCATT
This sequence comes from Sapria himalayana, assembly GCA_029783825.1. Classification (NCBI taxonomy): domain Eukaryota; kingdom Viridiplantae; phylum Streptophyta; class Magnoliopsida; order Malpighiales; family Rafflesiaceae; genus Sapria; species Sapria himalayana. Next base: position 119,002 of record JAREIK010000267.1, on the reverse strand, counting down.
TTTTTCATTATAATTTTAAATATTCATTTTAATTAATTATTTGTTTATTTATATAAATATTAATTACAAAATAAATTGAGCTAGGCAAAAATAATTTATATAAATTATTTTTCATCAAAAAATTTTAGATAAACTTTTTAAAAGAAAAAAATTTTCAAAACAAAAATTATTCTATGGTAATATATTTTGCTTTGCTTCTAAATCATTTTAGGTTTTGTAATTATATTATAATTGATATTTATCCTATTAATAATAGATTATTAATTTATTTTTTGATTATTATTAGAATATTTATCAATAAAATAGTTTATATTAAATTTATATGATATATAAAGATAATGATTATTATAACTAAATATTGAATTCACTTTTGAAAAAAATTTAAAAATTATTATATTTTATAAGGTTATAACCTTTTAAAATATGAAAAAATAATAAAAATAATTTTTTTTTAAAATAAAACCTATAAATTACTAAATGCATACACAGTTAAATAAGTAAACTCCTAGACCCAGTAATTCCTAAATACAGTAACCATTAAACCAAAATATAAGACATAATAATTAATAAATCTAATTTTTAATTCTATTTATTATAATTTTAAATATTAATTTTAATTATTTATTAGTTTATTTTTATACAAATATTTATTACAAAATAAATTATGAGTGCGACAAATATATTTTAACTAATTTATTTTTAATGAAATAATATATATATATATATATGGATATAAAAGAAGTAAAAATTTAAAAATTTAAAATTATTATCCAGTAATATATTTTACTTTAATTTTGAATAAATTTGGGTTTTGTAAATATTTTTTTATTAATTTCTATCTTTTTATTAATAGTTTATTAATTTAATTTTTGATCATTATAATAATATCTATCAATAAAATTGTTTATATTGAATTTATATGACATAATTATTAATATTATTAAAACTAAATATTGTATTCACATTTCAAAAAATTGTAAATATTATTATATTTTAAAAGGATATAACCTATGAAAATGATAACAAATTATAGAAAATATTTTTGTTATTTTATTTTTTTATATAAAACCTAAAAACCACTAAAAGCCTAAAAACATAAATCGCTAAACTCTTAACGACAAAACCTCTGAATACTTAAACCATTAAACTGGTATACATTAATAATAAATGTTTAATCTCATTTTAATTTTTATTCAGTATAATTTTAAATTTTTATTTTAATTATTTATTAGTTTATTTTTATAGAAATATTAATTACAAAATTTATTTTTAGTGAGACAGATATATTCTAAATTAAATAGGTATCCCTAAATAATAAATAATAAATCTTATTTTTTTTCCATTATAATTTTAAATATACATTTTAAATATTTATTTGTTTATTTATATATAAATATTAATTACAAAAAAAATTTTGTTTGACAAATATACTTTATATATATTATTTTTAATCAAAAAATTATAGATAAACTTTTGAAAAGACAAAAAAAATCTAAACAAAAAATTATTATATAGTAATATATTTTGCTATGCTTCTGAATAATTTTATGTTTTATAATTATATTTTAATTGATATCTATCTTTTTTTTAATTGAAATCTATCTAATTAATAATAGATTATTAATTTATTTTTTGATCATTATTAGAATATTAGCAATAAAATTGTTTATATTGAATTTATATTATATATAAATATAATGATTATTTTAACTAAAGATTGTATTAACATTTGAAAAACTTTAAATATTATTATATTTTGAAAGGTTATAACATTTGAAAATATAAAAAAAAAATAAAAATATATTTATATTTATTTTATTTTTTAAATAAAACCTATAAACCACTAAAAGCCTAAAAACATAAATTGCTAAACTCATAAACGACAAAACCTCAAAATACTTAATCCAATAAACTAGTATAGATTAATAATAAATCTTACATCTCATTTTAATTTTTAATCAAAAAATTATAGATAAACTTTTTAAAAGAAAAAAAAATTTCAAAAAAAAAAATTATTATATAGTAATATATTATGCTATGCTTCTGAATCATTTTAGGTTTTGTAATTATATTTTAATTGATATCTAACTTATTAATAATAGATTATTAATTTATTTTTTGAACATTATTAGAATATTTATCAATAAAATAGTTTATATTGAATTTATATGCTATATAAATATAATGATTATTATAACTAAATATTGAATTCACTTTTGAAAAAAATTTAAAAATTATTATATTTTCAAAGGTTATATAACCATAAAAAATGAGAAAAAATAATAAAAATAATTTTTATGTTATTTTATTTTTTAAATAAAACATATAGATCATTAAATGCTTACTTACTTAAATTAGTAAGCTCATAAACCCCGTAACCCCTAAATACATAAACCGTTTAACAACTATATACTACTTAATAAATAATAAATCTCATTTTTATTTCTATTTATTATAATTTTAAATATTAATTTTAATTATTTATAGTTTAATTTTTTAGAACTATTAATTACCAAATAAATTTCGAGTGAGACAAATATTATTTAAATAATTTATTTTAATAAAAAAATATAAGCTTATAAAAAGATGGAAATTTTAAAAAATTAAATATTATTATTTAGTAATATATTTTGATTTGATTTTGAATCATTTTGTGTTATTTAAAAATATTTTAATTAATATTTATATTATAATTAATATTTTTATAATTTAATTTTTGATCATTATTATAATATCTATCATTTAAATTATTTATATTGAAGTTATATCATATATAATTAGTAAAATAAATATAATTATACATGGTATTCACATTTCAAAAAATTTTAAAAATTATTTTATTTTTAAAGTTTATAACCTTTGAAAATCAGAAAAAATCAAAAATAGAATTTTAAATTTTTATTATACAAATAAAACCTATACATCACTAAATGCCTAAAAACATAAATTGCTTAACTCCTAAACGACAAAACTTTTAAATAATCAAACAATTAAACCGGTATACCATATATAATAAATCATAAATCTCATTTTAATTTGTATTCATTATAATTTTAAATATTCATTTTAATTATTTATTAGTTTATTTTTTATAGAAATATTAATTACAAAATAAATAATGAGTGAGACAAATATAATTTTAATAATTTCTTTTTAATCAAAAAAAAATAAGCTTATATAAAGAAGTAAAATTTTAAAAACAAAAAATTATTATTTAGTAATATATTTTACTTTGATTTTGAATCATTATATATAGGTTTTGCAATTATATTTTAATTGCGATCAATCTTATTAATAATAGTTTATTAATTTATTATTTGATCATTTTTATAATATCGAACAATAAAATTACTTATATTCAATTAATATGTCTTATAATTATTAAGTTATTATAACTAAATATTATATTTACATTTGAAAAAAAATTAAAAATTATCATATTTTCAAAGGTTATACCCTTCAAAAATGATAAAAAATCACAAAAATAATTTTTTGATTATTTTATTATTTAAATAAAACTTAAAAACTTCTAAATGCCTAAACATTTAAATCTCTAGACTTCTAAACCCCAAAACCCCCTAAATACATAAACCATTAAACCTATATAACCTAAATAAGAAATAATAAATATCATTTTTATTTGTATTCTTTATAATTTTAAAAATTCATTTTAATTTTTTTTTGTTTATTTTTATAGAAATATTAATTACAAAATAAATTATGAGTGAGACAGATATAATTTTAATAAATTATTTTTTATAAAAAAAAATAAGCTTATAAAAATAAACAAAATTTCAAAATTTTAAAATTTTATTTAGTAATATAATTTACTATGATTTTGAATTATTTTGGGTTCTATAAATATATTTTAATTAATATCTATCTTATTAATAATAGTTTATTAATTTATTTTTAGATCATTATTATAATATATATTAATACATTTTTTTATATTGAATCTACAACAAATATAATTATTAAGATTATTATAACTAAGTATTGTATTCATATTATAGAACTAAAAAAAATTGTTATATTTTTAAAGGTTATAACCTTTGAAAATCACGAAAATTCATAAAAATAAATATTTTGTTATTTCATTGAATAAATAAAACCTATAAACATGAAAATGTGTAAATAGATTAATCAATAAACTCCTTAATCGCAAAACCACAAAAAAACTTAAACAATTAATAGTTATACCCTAAATAATAAATCATAAATCTCATATTTATTAGTATTCATTATAATTTTAAATATACATTTTATTTATTTATTAGTTTAATTTTATAGAAATAAAATTAAAAAATAAAGTATTAGTGATATAGATATAATTTAAATAATTTATTTTTCATCAAAAAATATATAGGCTTAAATATGAATACAATTATTTAAAATTTTAAAATTAATATTTAGTAAAATATTTCAATTTGATTTTGAGTCATTTTAGGTTTTGCAAATATATTTTAAACAATATTTATCTTATTAATAATTAGTTATTACTTTTTTATGATCATTATTATAATAAATATCAATAAAATTGTTTATATTGAATTTATATTATATTTAATTATTATGATTATTATAACTTCATATTGTATTCACTTTTCAAAAAAAATTAAAAAATTATTATATTTTCGAAGGTTATAACCTTCGAAAATGACAAAAAATAACAAAAATAAAGTTTTTGTTTTTTTATTTTTTATATAAAACCTATAAACCACTAAATGACTAAATACTAAAATAACTAAACTCCTTAACCCCGAAGCCCATAAATAATTAAAACACTAAATTTGTTTAGTGTAAAAATAAATCATAAATCTCAGTTTTATTAGTATTCATTATAATTTTAAAAATTCATTTTATTTATTTATCAGTTTATTTTTATAGAAATATTAATTACAAAATAAATTATTAGTGAGACATATATAATTTAAATAATTTATTTTTAATCAGAAAAAATGCTCATAAAAAAGGCACAATTTTAAAAATAAAAAATTATTATTTAATAATATATCTTTTTTTGATTTTGATTCATTTAAGATTTTACAATTATATTTTAATTTTTATCATTCTTATAAATACAAGTTTATTAATTTATTTATTGATCATTATTACAATATTCTATCAATAAAATTATGTATATTGAGTTTACATTATATATAATTATTAAGATTATTATAACTAAATATTATATTTACATTTAAATGAAAATTAAATATTATTATAATTTCAAAGGTTACAACCTTCAAAAATTAAATTTTTTGATTTTTCATACTTTAAATAAAAACTATAAATCACTAAAGGTCTAAACAATTAAATCACTAAACTCCTTAACCACAAAACACCTAAATATATAAACCATTAAACTGGTATATCCTGAATAATAAATAATAAATCTCAATTTTATTTGTATTTATTATAATTTTAAATATTCATTTTAATTATTAGTAGTTTATTATTATAAAATTATAAATTACAAAATAAATTATGAGTAAGACAAATATAATTTAAATAATTTATTTTTAATAACAAAAATATAAACTTATAAAAAAAGCAAAACATCAAAAAAAATAATTATTTAGTAATATATTTTACATTGATTTGATAAATTTAGATTTAGCTTATACTTTTTAAATAATATCTATTTTATTCATAATAGTTTATTAATTTATTTTTTGATCATTATTATAATATCTAGCAATGTAATTATTTATATTGAATTTAAATGACTTATATTTATGAAGATTATTATAGATAAATATTATATTTACATTTGAAAAAAATTTAAAAATTATTATATTTTCAAAGGATATAACCTTCAAAAATTAGAAAAAATAAAAAAAATAAATTTTATGTTATATCATTGTTTAAATAAAACTTATAAACCACTAAATACCTAAACACTTATATCTCTAAACTCTTTAACACAAAAGCCCCTAAATACTTAAACCTTTAAACTCGTAAACCTTAAGTATAATATCATAATTAATTAAAATATTAATTACAAAATAAATTATAAGTGATACAAATTTAATTTAAATAATTTATTTTTCATCAAAAAAAAATATAAGCTTATAAAAAGAAGCAAAAACTAAAAAACAAAAATTATTATTTAGTAATAAATTTTACTTTGATTTTGAATAATTTTAGGTTTTGCAATTATATTTTCATTTATATCTATCGTATTAATAATAGCATATTAATTTATTTTTTAATAATTGATTTATTATCTATCAATAAAATTATTTATATTTTGTTTATATTATATATAATTATAATGATTATTATTACTAAATAATGTATTCACATATTTTAAAAATTTTAAAATTATTATATTTTCAAATGTTATAACCATTGAAAATGTGAGAAAATATCAAAAATAATTTTTTTGTTATATCATTTTTAAAATAAATCATATAAACTACTAAATCCCTAAACACTAAGTCAATAACTCTGAAATCTTGAAAACAGTAAATAAATAATTTTTTAAAACTGGTATACCCTAAATAATAAATAATAAATCTCAATATTATTATTTTTATTATAATTTAAAATATTCATTTTAATTATTTATTCATTTATTTTTATTAAATATTAATTTTAATATAAATTATGAGTCAGACAAATATAATTTATATAAATTATTTTTCAACAAAAAATATAGATAAACTTATAAAAAGAAGAAAAAATTTCAAAACTAATATTACTTATATAGTAATATATTTTGCTATTATTCTGAATCATTTTATTTTTGTAATTATATTTTAATTGATATCTATCTTATTAATAAAAGATTATTAATATATTTTTTGATAATTATTAGAATATTTATCAATAAAATTATTTATATTGAATTTATATGAAATTTAAATATCATGTTTATTATAACTAAATATTGAAATCACTTTTAAAATAAATTTAAAAATTATTATATTTTCAAAATTCATAACATTTGAAAATATCAAAAAATAATAAAAATAATTTTTTTTTATTTATTTTTTAAATAAAACCTATAAACTCTAAATGCTTACATAGTTAAATCAGTAAACTTCTAAACCTCGTAATGCATAAATACATAAACTATTATACCGCTATATACTACATAATAATTAATAAATCTAATTTTTATTGCTATTTATTATAATTTTAAATATTTATTTTAATTATTTATTAGTTTATTTCTATAGAAATATTTATTACAAAATAAATTATGAGTGCGAGAAATATAATTTAAATAATTTATTTTTAATCAATAAAAGTATTTACGCTTATAAAATAAGTAAAAATTTAAAAATTAAAAATTATTATTAAGTAATATATTTTACTTTAATTTTGAATCAATTTGGGTTTTGTAAATATTTTTTAATGAATATCTATCTTATTATTAATAGTTTATTAATTTAATTTTTGATCATTATTATAATATCTATCAATAAAATTGTTTATATTGAATTTATATGATATATATTTATTAATATTATTATAACTAAATATTATATTCACATTTCAAAAATGTTAAATATTATTATATTTTCAACGGTTATAACCTATGAAAATGATAAAAGATTACAAATTTTTTTTTGTTATTTTATTGTTTAAATAAAACCTATAAACCACTAAATGCCTAAAAATATAAATCGCTAAACTCCTAAATGACAAAACCTCTAAATACTTAAACAATTAAACTGGTTTACATTATTAATAAATCATAAATTTTATTTTAATTTGTATTCAGTTTAATTTTAAATTTTTATTTTAAATATTTATCAGTTTATTTATATATAAATATTAATTACAAAATAAATTATTAGTTAGATAGATCTAATTTAAATTAAACCGATATACCCTAAATAATAAATAATAAAACTCATTTTTTTTTCATTATAATTTTAAATATTCATTTTAAATATTTATTTGTATATTTTTATATAAATATTAATTACAAAATAAATTATGAGTTAAACAAATATAATTTATATAAATTTTTTTTCATCAAAAAAATATAGATAAATTTTTAAAATCAAATTTCAAAACAAAAAATTATTATATAGTAATATATTTTGCTTAGCTTCTGAATCATTTTAATATTTGTAATTATATTTTAAATGATATATATCTTATTAATAATAGATTATTAATTTATTTTTTGATCATTATTAGAATATTTATTAATAAAAATGTTTATATTGAATTTATATGATATATAAATTTAATAATTATTATAACTAAATATTGTATTCACTTTTGAAAAAAGTTTTAAAATTTTTCTGTTTTAAAAAGATTATAAACTTTGAACATGTGAAAAAATAAAAAAAATATATTTTTTTGTTATTTCATTGTTTAAATAAAACCTATACACCACTAAATGCCTAAACACTTAAATCACTAAACTACAAAATCCCGATATTTCTATATATATAATCCTTTAAACTGGTATACACTAAATAATAATTAATAAATCTCATTTTTATTTGATTTCATTATAATCTAAAAAAATCATTTTGATTTTTAGTTTTTTATTTATATATCTGTATTAATTATAAAATAAATTATGAGTTAAAAATATAATTTATAAAAATTATTTTTCATCAAAAAATAGATAAGCTTATAAAAAGAATAAAAATTTAAAAACAAATAATTATTATTTAGTAATATATTTTGCTTTGCTTTTGAATCATTTTAGGTTTTGATATTATATTTTAAGTAATATCAATCTTTTTCATAATAGATTTTTAATTTATTTTTTGATAAATATTAGAATATCGATCAATAAAATTGTTTATATTGAATTTATATGATATATAATTATTATGATTATTATAAATATATATTGTATTCACTTTTGAAAAGAAAAGTAAAATTTATTATATTTTCAAAGGTTATAACCTTAAATAATGAAAAAAAATAATAAAAGTAAATTTTTTGTTATTTCATTTTTAAAATAAAACCTATATATCATGAAATGCTTAATTACTTAAATTAGTAAGCTCATAGACCCCGAAACCCCTAAATACATAAACCTTTTAACAGCTATATACTACTTAATAAATAATAAATCTCATTTTTATTTCTATTTATTATAATTTTAATTATTCATTATAATTATTTAAAGTTTAATTATTTATAAAAATTAATTACAAAAAAAATTTTGGGTGAGACAGATATTATTTAAATAATTTATTTTTAATCAATAAAAAATATAAGCTTATAAAAAGAAGGAAATATTTGAAAATTAAATATTATTATTAAGTAATATATTTGATTTGATTTTGAATCATTTTGTGGTATTTAAATATATTTTAATTAATATTTATATTATTAATAATAGTTTATTAATTTACTTTTTGATCATTATTATACTATCTATCATTAAAATTGTTATTATTGAATTTATATGATATATAACTAGTAAGATTAATATAATTATACATGGTATTCACATTTCAAAAAATTTTAAAAATTATTTTATTTTAAAAGGTTATAAACTTTGAAAATCATATAAAATCAAAAAAAAAATTTATTATATAAATAAAAACTATAAACCACTAAATGCCAAAAAACATAAATTGCTAAACACCTAAACGACAAAACCCCTAAATTAACAATCCATAAAACCGATATACCATATATAATAAATCATAAATCTCATTTTAATTTGTATTCATTATAATTTTAAATATTCATTTTAATTACTTATTAGTTTATTTTTTATAGAAATATTAATTGCAAAATAAATAAAGAGTGAGACAAATATAATTTTAATAATTTATTTTTAATCAAAAAATAAATATAAGCTTATAAAAAGAAGTAAAAATTTAAAAACAAAAATATCATTTAGTAATATCTTTTACTTTGATTTTGAATCATTATAGGTTTTGCATTTATATATTAATTGCTATCAATCTTATTAATAATAGTTTATTAATTTGTTTTTTTATCATTATTATAATATATATCAATAAAATTACTTATATTGAATTTAAATGTCTTATAAATATTAAGATTATTATAACTAAATATTATATTTACATTTGAAAAAAATTTAAAAATTATTATATTTTCAAAGGTTATAACCTTCAAAAATGATAAAGAATCACAAAAATAATTTTTTTATTATTTTATTATTTAAATAAAACATATAGACCACTAAATGCCTAATCATTTAAATATCTAGACTCCTTATCCCCAAAACCCCCTAAATACTTAAACCAATAAACCTATATAACCTAACTAATATATAATCAATTTCATTTTTATTTCTATTCATTATAATTTTAAATATTAATTTTAATTATTTTTTAGTTTATTTTTATAGAAATATTAATTACAAAATAAATAATGAGTGAGACATATAATTTAAATATATTATTTTTTTATGAAAAAAAAATAAGCTTATAAAAATAAACATAATTTCAAAAATTTAAAATTTTATTTAGTAATTTAATTTACTTTGATTTTGAATTATTTTGGGTTCTGCAAATATATCTTAATTAATATCTATCTTATTTATAATAGTTTATTAATTTATTTTTCGATCATTATAATAATATATATTAATAAAATTTTTTACATTAAATTTACATCAAATATAATTATTAAGATTATTATAACTAAGTATTGTATTCATATTTTAGAAAGATTAATAAATTATTATATTTTCAAAGCTTATAACCTTTGAAAATCACGACAAGTTATAATAATAAATTTTTTGTTATTTCATTGATTAAATAAAACTTATAAACACCTAAATGTGCAAACATATAAATCAATAAACTCCTTAACCACAAAACCACAAAAAACTTAAACAATTAAATAGGTATACCCAAAATAATAAATAATATATCTCTTTTTTATTAGTATTCATTATAATTTTAAATATTCATTTTAATTATTTTCAAATTTATTTTTATAGAAATATTAATTACAAAATTAATTATTAGTGAGATAGATATAATTTAAATAATTTATTTTTCATCATAAAATATATATGCTTATAAAATGAGGCAAAATATTTAAAATAAAAAATTATTATTTAGTAATATATCTTATTTTGTTTTTGAATCATTTTAGATTCTATAATTATATTTTAATTTATATCATTTTTATTAATACTAGTTTATTAATTTATTTATTGATCATTATAATAATATCTATTAATAAAATTATTTATATTTAGTTTACATTATATATAATTATTAAGATTATTATAACTAAATATTATATTCACATTTAAAAAAATTTAAAATTATTATATTTTCAAAGGTTACAACCTTCAAAAATTAAAAAAAATCAAAAAATTACATTTTTTGTTCTTTAATTCTTTAGATAATAACTATAAATCACTAAAGGTCTAAACACTTAAATCACTAAAATCCTAAACCCAATAACTCCTAAATACTTAAACCTTTAAACTGATATATCCAGAATAATAAATAATAAATCTCAATTTTATTTGTATTCATTATAATTTTAAATAATTATTTTAATTATTTATTAGTTTATTATTATTGAATTATAAATGACAAAATAAATTATGAGTAAGCCAAATTTTATTTAAATAATTTATTTATAATAACAAAAATATAAAGTTATAAAAAAGCAAAACATTAAAAAAATTATTATTAAGTAATATATTTTACTTTTATTTTGAATAAAATTTAGATTTTTCAAATATATTTTAAATAATATCAATCTTATTAATAATAGTTTATTAAATTTTTTTTGATCATAATTCTAATATTTAGCAATGTAATTATTTATATTGAATTTAAATGACTTATAATTATTAAGATTATCATAACTAAATATTATATTTACATTTGAAAAAAATTTAAAAATTATTATATTTTCAAAGGTTATAACCTTCAAAAATTAAAAAAATAATAAAACTAAATTTTTTGTTATATCATTGTTTAAATAAAACTTGTAAACCACTAAATGCCTAAACACATAAACCTCTAAACTCCTAAACAAAAAAGCCCCTAAATACTTAAACCTTTAAACTAGTAAACCTTACATATAACTTACATATTAGTCTTGCATATTGACACTTGAGGTCACAAATCAAAGGAAAAAGCCATAGTGATATTTCCAATCCCAAGAATTTTAGATATAAAAAGTTATAAAGTGTAGTACTCAAGCTTAAACTTATCTCGGGTCATGACATTTGCTCTTGAGGAATGTCCAAAGTTACAATCATTCCTAATGCAATGACTTTGAAATATAAAGATAAAATGTACAAGCTATGGTCATATCCAATACTGTGAACCAATATTATAGTGATTAAATATGTATTCATGATCATTCTTAGTGCCATAAAAATATGTTCAACAGAGAGACACAAGTTATAGCATTTTCTCATCGATATGATTTTGTGTTCTAGAGACAAAATATACAATCATGACCATTGCTAATGCTACAGTAATCTAAAGCAAGAAAGAGACTGAATCCATAACTCACCCCTTGAGTCATGACTTTGTGTAACATATACAAAAAGATAAATCTGTGACATTCCTAAAAGTTTGAATTTAAATTTAAATTTAACACTTAGTCATTTGATTATAAAAGTGCAAAACATGAGATTTAAGATTTAGGGTTTATGGGTTAGGGTTATAGTTTATGATTTAAAGTTTAAAATTTAAAGTTTAGGGTTTATGTTTTTTTTTGTTTTTTTTTGAAAATACACACTTTATTTATCATTTAGGTACACAACTTACAAGAGAATAAAAAGCTGACTAATTTAGGCCTGCCCACCAAATCCTATGCACCTTAATGATTCTATGCATAAAATACATAAAAAAATATAATGCCTAATAATTCAAAGCATATGAATACAACTAAAATCACCTAGCATTCCCGGACATCAGAGTTGGCATTGAGTCATTATGCGCACTACGTCCTTTCCATTCGGATTTGTCCAAGGCTTTTGGAGGAACCTGAATGATGAACCATAATAAAACCATGCAAATATAAGATTGTGCATGTGTGTGACATGCAGCATCAAGCGTTTGCCTATGTCATTGCTATGCAATGGAATACATGTAAAACTGAATACCCATAAATCCACAAGTCCATATCTACGGCACTTTGACAATTCATTCTCACCTCTGAATTTCACATTCTTTTGCTTCAATGATCTTCAAAAGAGTATCTCTTGGTTAGAATGATTCCTCCTCGATCTCTAAGAAGTGGCTATATGTTGCACTGACAAAATATCAAAAAATATGCATGCATCGGTGTGCATGTGTGCTGAGGTCCATCGCATAATCTAATTATCTACGCGTACAACCAAGCTAGAATACAAGTAAAATTACAAAATGCTATAAAGATGGATCTTCTGCTCCCGAGAGTACAACATCGCCTTATCTGTATTTACAAAATGCATAGTGGGCCCCACTTAGAGATACTCATGGGTCCAGTTGCTCTCATTGCATGCTACATAGAGAACAGACAAGATTGTGTGTGTGAGTAATTCATGATATGTCTCTATAAGTACATTGTGCATACAATGTCTAAAATACAAATAAGACTACAAACATAAACTACAAGTTTGAATCTTTCGCTCCTGTGTGGATGGTCTGGACTCCATTGCTTACTGGCCCTGCTTGGTGATGCTTTGGATTTTGCCGGCTCTCCAATTAATCATGGATTTCCCGCTACTCCTATTGGGTGACGGTTGTGTGGCCCTCTATGCTACCTGATAGGGCTAGTGGAATCCACTCCTAGCTACTCCTAGGTTTACTTTCGACCACTTTGCTCAGTCTTGTCAGTTTTCTGAATGTTATCATCCCCGCATGCTAGTGGGGCCCTCGACAAGCTGGTGGCCCATACTTCTGGCTGCTTCCAGGACTTGCTGGCCCCTCTAAATGCTACACCAAAATGGACTAAATATGTGCACGTGTGTTTGTGGTCATTCGCTATGTGTGTGTGGTGCAGCAGTATCAGGGTTTAGGAGTTTAGTAATTTAAGTATTTAGGTATTTTGTAGTTTATAGGTTTTATTTAAATAATTAAATAACAAAAAGATTATTTTTATGATTTTTTCTCATTTTCAAGGTTATAACCATTGAAAATATTATAATTTTTAATTTTTTTTCAAATTTTAATAGAATATTTAATTATAATAATCATACGAATTAAATATCTTGTAAATTAAAAATAAATAATTTTATTGATCGATATTATAATATTTATAATAAAATAGATTAATAAACTATTATTAATAAGATAGATATTAATTAAAATATATTTGCAAAACCTAAAACGATTCAAAATCAAAGTAAAATATATTACTAAATAATAATTTTTTATTTTTAAATAATTGATTATTTTTTTAAGCTTATAAATTTTTTTGATGAAGATAAGTTATTTAAATTATATTTGTCTCAATCATAATTTTATTTTGAAATTAATATTTCTATAAAAATAAACAAATAAATAATTAAAATGAATATTAAAATTATAATGAATACAAATAAAAATGAGATTTATGATTAATTATTTAGGGTATACCGGTTTAATGTTTTAAGTATTTAGGAGTTTATGAGTTTAGTGATTTAAGTGTTTAGGTATTTAGTAGTTTATATGTTGTATTTAAATAATGAAATAATAAAAAAATTATTTTTCAAATTTTTTATCAATTTTGAAGGTTATAGCCTTTATAAATATAATAATTTTAAATTTTTTTTCAAATGTGAATACAATATTTAGTTATAATAAACTTAATAATTATATATCATGAAAATTAAAAATAAACAATTTTATTGATAGATATTAATAAACTAAATATAAATATAAATATAATAATGATCAAAAAATCAGTTAATAAACTATTATTTATTGATAGATATTTATAAATTATTTATAAATACTTAAACCTTTAAAGATGGTTTAACTATTTAAGTATTTAAGGATTTTGGGGTTTTGAGGTTTAGGAGTTTAATGATTTAAGCGTTTAGGCATTTAGTAGTTTATAGGTTTTATATAAACAATAAAATAACAAAAAATTTATTTTTGTGATTTTATCTCATTTTCAAAGATGATAACCTTTAAAAATATAATAATTTTTAAATTATTTTCAAATGTAAATATAATATTTAGTTATAATAATCTTTATAATTATATATCATGTAAATTCAATATAAATAATTTTATTGATAAATATTCTAATAATGATCAAAAAATAAATTAATAATCTATTATTAATAAGATAGATATTATAATTTATTTTGTAATTAATATTTCTATAAAAATAAACTGATAAATAATTAAAATAAAAATTTAAAATTATATTGAATAAAATTTAAAATGAGATTTATTATTTATTATTACTGTATACCAGTTTAATGGTTTAAATATTTAGAAATTTTTTCATTTAGCATTTTAGCAATTTATGTTTTTAGGGTATACCGGTTTAAAGGATTATCTATATAGGGGTATCAGGATTTTGTAGTTTAGTGATTTAAGTGTTTAGGTCTGTAGTGATTTATAGGTTTTATTTAAACAATGAAATAACAAAAAAATATATTTTTTTTATTTTTTCACATGTTGAAAGTTTATAATCTTTGAAAATATAAAAATTTTAAAACTTTTTTCAAAAGTGAATACAATATTTAGTTATAATAATTATTAAATTTATATATCATATAAATTCATATAAACTTTTTTATTGATAAATATTCTAATAATGATCAAAAAATAAATTAATAATCTATTATTAATAAGTTAGATATCAATTAAAATATAATTACAAAACCTAAAATGATTCAGAAACAAATCAAAATATATTACTATATAATATTTTTATGTTTTTAATTTTTTTCTTCTTTTATTAAGTTTATCTATATTTTTTTGTTGAAAAATAATTTATATAAATTATATTTGTATAACTTATAATTAATTTTTTAATTAATATTTATATTAAAATAAACAAATAAATAATTAAAATGAATATTTAAAATTATAATGAAAAAAATAAAAATGAGATTTATTATTTATTATTTAGGATATACATGTTTAAAAAATTTATCTATTTAGGGTTTTCGAGATTTAGAAGTTATTGATTTATGTATTTAGGCATTTAGTGCATTATAGGTTTTATTTAAACAATGAAAAAACAAAAAATTTATTTTTGATATTTTTTGAAATTTTCAAAGGTTATAACATTTCAAAATATAATAATTTTAAATTTTTTTTAAAAAATGTGAATACAATATTTAGTAATAATAAATATTATAACTATATAAAATATAAACTAAATATAAAAAAATTTTATTTATAGATATTATATCAATTATCAAAAAATAAATTAATAAACTATTATTAATATGATCGATGTAAATTAAAATATAATTAAAAAACCTAAAATGATTCAAAATCATTATAAAATTTATTACTAAATAATACTTTTTTTTAGTTTTTGCATCATTTTAAAGGTTTAAGTATTAAAAGGTTTTGTCATTTAGGAGTTTAGCAATTTATGTTTTTAGGAATTTAGTGGTTTAGGTTTTATTTAAACAATAAATTAACAAAAAAATGTAATTTTTTCTCATTTTAACAGGTTATAACCTTTGAAAATATAATAATATTTAAAATTTTTTGAAATGTGAATAAAATATTTAGTTATAATAATATTAATAATTATATATCATATAAATTCGATATAAATAATTTTATTGATAGATAATATAATAATAATCAAAATTTAAATTAATAAACTATTAATAAAAAGATTGATATTAATTAATCTTCCTTTCACGAACCCTCCTATTGTTATGGCAGGTTCTTCAATTCCAATAGTAAAAGAAAGTCAAGGGACATCTGAACCTCAAGCTCATAAAAAGTATATGTCTGTTGTTTGGGAAACTTATGAGATATTAGTTGATTCAGAGAAAAATGAAACTGGTAGGGCAGCTTGTATATGGTGTAGGAAAGAATATTTGGCAAAAAGTGATCAAGGTACTTCATGTTTATGGAAATACTTGAGAGAAACTTGTAGGAAATTTCAACACAAAAAAGAATTAAGAGAAGCTCAAAAAGGTAAAGACATGTCGCAATCTTTATTGAGTTTCACTAAAGGTACTAGTTCAGAGGATAACAAATTAACTTGTTGGCAATTTGATCAACAACTAGTTAGGGAGGCTTTGGTGAAAATGATCATAAAATATGAATTGGCTTTTTGTTTTGTTGAGAGGGATGAGTTTAAGGAGTTTATTAAAGTTAATGTGCCTCAATTTAAAATTCCATCTAGGCACTCTACATTGAGGGATTGTTTTTCTTTTTTTGTGAAGTAAAAGAATAAATAATTTGATATCATATCATCTCATTGTTGTAGAGTTTCATTGACTACAGACACTTGGACTAGCATTCAATATTTGTCTTATATATGTTTGATTGTTCATTTCATTGATTCTCAATGGAATATGCATAAAAGGCTTTTGAACTTTTGTCTAATTGAAACTCATTCTGGAGTTAATATTAGAAATGCTATTGAGTTTTGCATGAATGAATGGGGTTTGAGACAGTTTATGTGCATTACTGTTGACAATGCATCAAATAATGATGTTGCATTTGAATAATTGAAAAAAAGGCTTGTGAAGAAAAGTGTTGTACCTTTTAGAGGCGAGCATTTTCATATGAGATGTTGTGCTCATATCCTAAACTTAATTGTCAGAGATGGCATTGCAATAGTTGAGGGTGCTATTCAAAAAATTAGAGCTATGGTGAAATATGTGAGGAGCAGTCCTAAAAGATTAGATATGTTTAAGTTTTGTGTTGAAGAAGCAAACTTGAAATATGGATCTTCATTGCAATTAGATTGTCCTACAAGATGGAATTCAACTTATTTGATGCTACAAACTGATATAAAATATCACAAAGAATTTGATAAGTTGGAGGACAAAGACAAAAGGTTTTTGAAGGAGTTTGGTTCAAACGTTACAACTGAGAGAGACTGAACAAACCCCATGGTTTCGGCTCATTTCTTGAAAACTTTTTATGAGGTAACTTGTAAATTTTCTGGCTCATAATATTCCACCTCTAGTGTTTATTTTCCTGTGATTATTCGAATTTTGAAAAAAAAATGAGCTTTGTGAAAATAGTAGAGATACGATGGTGTCTGAAATGGGCATGAAAATGAGGGATAAATACAACAAATATTGGGATTCTCTTTAGTCAACAAATATTATGCTTTTTGTAGCAGTAGTGTTGGATAGTGATATTTATGTTGATAATTTTTTTTGTTGAATTGGAGAAAGAACAAGAAATTGCAACTTTGGAAGAGTTGGATAGGTACTTGGAGGACAAACTTGAAAAAAATAGAATTTATTTTGATCTTCTAAATTGGTGGAAGGTAAATGAGGTTAGGTATCCTTCTTTGGAAAATGTAGCAAAAGATTTATTTGCTATCAAAGCATTTACTATGGCCTACAAATCTACATTTAGCACTCGGGGGAGAACTTTAGATAAATTTAGGAGTTCTTCAACACCTATAATAGCTGAAGTTCTCATATGTATACAAGATTGATTGAGAAGCTCAAACAAACCTATTGAAATTGAAGAATTAGTTCAACACCTTGATGATAATGAATTAGGTTAGTATACAAAGCTTGTAAATTTTAATTTTACTTTTTACTTATTTTATTCATTCAATTTAATAAAAATATGGTTCAATTACAATTTTCAGAGGGGTCACAAGATCCAAATATTCTTCCAACTATAGTTGGCCAACTTAATTTGGAATAGGTGTATTAAATTTTATAAGGTAATATTTTGTTTTTTTATTACTCTTTCATCTTAGAAATTTATGTCTACATGATTAACACATTTTTATCTTTGGTTGTCCTTCTACAGTGGAGGAAGAAAAGGGAGGAGTTGTAAAAGAGATAATTAATTGGGTTTGGATTTTCGTTATTGTTCCGAGACGGACCTTTGAAATGATTATTATCATGGTTGTTATTAGTTATATTTTTTTTATATTAAGCTAGCCTAATTTTAGCAATTACTTAAGTAGTAATTGCTACTACCAATGTTTGCGGTCATCTTTAGCTATTCCTTAATATTTTAAGTAATTGTTTAAAAAATGTTGTATTGCTATTATTGTTAACTTTCACTCAGCTGAACAAAGCCAACTTGTGATAAAACAAAGAACCAAATTAAGAACACAAATCTGTCCGGTTCTATTTAACATTTCTATCCTTTTCTGCACATCAAAGCTTTTGACAAGGTAATGGAACTCGTTTGCGGTATTGAGCCTATTTGACAAAACAAAATTGGCCCAATTTGAGTTTGAAAGATACATAACTAAGGAATGATAAATTTTATAACAAAAGGTTTCGACAAGAACTAACTCGGCCGGTTTGAAGAAAATAAATTGAAAAAAATGTTCCTACTCTGTTCTGTCCCGGAACCATTTTCACCTACCCAAAATCCTAGATCTATGTCCCGTCCCTATATTTTCAACCTATGGGACAGATCTGAATCTTCAAAAAAAAATCTCTGAACTGTGGGAAGGGACTGAAGATTTGTAATCCCCATCCCGTCCCGTCCCATGAGCACCGCTAGCATATTGTGGTTTATAGGTTTTGTTTAAAAAATAAAATAACAAAAAATTTACTTTTATTATTTTTGTAAATATAATAATTTTTAAATTTTTTTCAAATGTGAATACAATATTTAGTTATACTAATCATTATATTTATATATCATATAAATTCAATATAAACAATTGTATTGATAAATATTCTAATAATGATCAAAAAATAAATTAATAATCTATTATTAATAAGATAGATATCAATTAAAATATAATTATAAAACCTAATTTGATTCAAAAGAAAAGTAAAATATATTACTCTATAATAAATTTTTGTTTTGAAATTTTTTTTTCTTTTAAAAAGTTTATCAATAATTTTTTGATGAAAAATAATTTATATAAATTATATTTGTCTAACTCAATTTATTTTGTAATTAATATTTTTATATAAATAAAAAATAAATAATTAAAATGAATATTTAAAATTATAATGAAAAAAATGAGATTTATTATTTATTATTTAGGGATACCGGTTTAATTTAAATTAGATTCATCTAACTAATAATTTTTTTTGTAATTAATATTTTTATAAAAATAAACTGATAAATAATTAAAATAAAAATTTAAAATTATACTGAATAAAAATAAAATGAGATTTAAGATTTATTATTAATGTATACCAGTTTAATAGTTTAAGTATTTAGAGGGTTTGTCGTTAGGAGTTTAGCGATTTATGTTTTTAGGCTTTTAGTGGGTTATAGGTTTTATATAAAAAAATAAAATAACAAAAAAATTTCTATAATTTGTTATCATTTTAATAGGTTATAACCTTTGAAAATATAATAATATTTACAATTTTTTGAAATGTGAATACAATATTTAATTTTAATATTATTAATAATTATATATCATATAATTTCAATATAAAAAATTTTATTGATAGATAATATAATAATGATCAAAAATTAAATTAATAATGTATTAATAAAAAGTTAGATATTAATAAAAAAATATTTACAAAACCCAAATTGATTCAAAATTAAAGTAAAATATATTAGTGGATAATAATTTTTAATTTTTAAATTATTACTTCTTTTAGCACCGTATATTTTTTTATTAAAAATAAATTAATTAAATTATATTTGTCGCACTAATACTTTATTTTGTGATAAATATTTCAATAAAAATAAACTAATAAATAATTAAAATGAATATTTAAAATTATAATAAATAGAAATAAAAATTAAATTTATTAATTATTAAGTAGTATATATCAGTTTAATGGTTTATGTATTTAGGCATTACGGGATTTAGGAGTTTACTGAATTAACTGTGGATGCATTTAGTGGATTATAGGTTTTATTTAAGAAAAAAATTTAAAAAAAAAAATTTTATTATTTTTTGATATTTTCAAAGGTTATAACCTTTGAAAATATAATAATTTTTAAATTTTTTTCAAAAGTGAATAAATATTTATTTATAATAAACATGATAATTATATATCATATAAATTAAATATAAACAATTTTATTGATAGATATTCTAATAATTATCAAAAAATAAATTAAAAATCTATTATGAATAAGATTAATATTACTTAAAATATAATATCAATACCTAAAATGATTCAAAAGCAAAGCAAAATATATTACTTAATAATAATTTTTTGTTTTTAAATTTTTATTCTTTTTATAAACTTATATATTTTTTGATGAAAAATAATTTTTATAAATTATAATTTTTACTCATAATTTATTTTATAATTAATATATATAAATAAATAAAGAACTAAACAATCAAAATGAATTTTTTAAATTAAAATGAAAAAAAATATAAATGAGATTTATTAATTATTATATAGGAGATGCCCATTTAAACAATTATCTATATAGGGGTATCAGGATTTTGTAGTTTAGTGATTTAAGTGTTTAGGCATTTAGTGATGTATAGGTTTTATTTAAATAATGAAATAATAATTTTTTTTTTCTTTTTTAACATGTTCAAAGGTTATAATCTTTGAAAATATAATAATTTTAAAATTTTTTCCAAAAGTGAATATAATATTTACTTAGAATAATTATTAAATTTATATATCATTTAAATTAAATATAAATATATTTATTGATAAATATTCTAAAAATGATCAAAAAATAAATTAATAATCGATTATTAATAAGTTAGATATCAATTAAAATATAATTATTAAACCTAAAATGATTCAGAAACAAAGTAAAATATATTACTATATAATAATTTTGTGTTTTTATTTTTTTTTTCTTTTAATAAGTTTATCTATATTTTTTTTGAAATATAACTTATATAAATTATATTTTTCCAACTTATAATTTATTTTGTATTTAATATTTATATAAAAATAAACAAATAAATAAATAAATTGAATATTTAAAATTATAAAGAAAAAAATAAAAATGAGATTTATTATTTATTTTTTAGGACATACATGTTTAACAATATTTATCTATTTAGGGTTTTCGAGATTTAGAAGTTATTGATTTAAGTATTTAAGCATTTAATGGTTTATAGATTTTATTTAAACAATGAAATAACAAAAAATTTATTTTTGATATTTTTTCAAATTTTCAAATGTCATAACATTTGAAAATATAATAATTTTAAAATTTTTTAAAAAATGTTAATACAATATTTAGTAATAAAAATTATTATAACTATATATAATATAAAATAAATATAAACAATTTTATTGATAAAGATTATATCAATTATCAAAAAATAAATTAATAAACTATTATTAATATGATAGATATAAATTAAAATATAATTAAAAAACCTAAAATGATTCAAAATTAAAGAAAAATTTATTACTAAATAAATTTTTATTTTTAGTTTTTGCATCATTTTATAAGCTTATATATTTTTTTGATGAAAAATATATTATTTAAATTATATTTGTCACTCAATTTATTTTGTAATTAATATTTCTATAAATTATTTAAATTATATTTAAGTTTTATGAGTTTAAAGGTTTAGTTATTTAGGGGCTTCGAGGTTTAGGAGTTTAGAGATTTTTGTTTTTAGGCATTTAATCATTTATAAGTTTTATTTAGACAATGATATAACAAAAAATTTATTTTTGTTATTTTTTCTCATTTTTGAAGGTTATAACATTTGAAAATATAATAATTTTTAAATTTTTTTTATGTGAATACTATATTTAGTTATGATAATCTTAATAATTATATATCATGTTAATTCAATATAAACAATTATATTGATAGATATTATATTACTGATCAAAAAATAAATTAATAAACTATTATTAATAAGATAGATATTATTGATAGATATTTGAAAATATTTTTGCAAAACGTAAATTTATTCAAAATCAAAGTAAAATATAATACTAAATAATAATTTTTTTGATGTTTTGCTTCTTTTTATAAGTTTATATTTTTTGTTATTAAAAATAAATTATTTAAATTATATTTGTCTTCCACATAATTTATTTTTAATTTATAATTCTATAAAAATAAACTAATAAATAATTAAAATGAATATTTAAAATTATAATGAATACAAATAAAATTGAGATGTATTATATATTATTCGGAATATACAAGTTTAATGGTTTAAGTATTTAGGTTTTTTGGGGTTTAGTTATTTAAGTGTTTAGGACTTTAGTGATTTAAAGTTTTTATTTAAAGAATGAAAAAATAAAAAATTAAATTTTTTTATTTTTTTTAATTTTTGAAGGTTATAACCTTTTAAAATATAATAATTTTTAATTTTATTTAAATGTTAATATAATATTTAGTTATAATATTCTTAATAATTATATATAATGTAAACTCAATATAAATAATTTTATTAATAAATATTATAATAATGATCAATAAAAAATTAATAAACTATTATTAATAATAATGATATAAATTAAAATATAATTACAAAAACTAAAATGATTCAAAATCAAAATAAAATATATTACAAAATAATAAATTTTTGTTTTTAAAATTTTGCCTCTTTTTATAAGCATATATTTTTTTATAAAGATTAAATTATTTAAAATAGATCTTTCTCCCTAATAATTTATTTTGTAATTAATATTTCTATAAAAATAAACTGATAAATAATTAATATAAAAATTTAAAATTAAACTTAATAAAAAATAAATTTAATTTATGATTTATTATTAATTTATACCAATTTAATAGTTTAAGTATTTAGAAGTTTTGTCATTTAGGAGTTTAGCGATTTATGTTTCTAGGCATTTAGTGGTTTATAGGTTTTATTAAAACAATAAAATAACAAAAAAAAATTTGTAATTTTTTCTCATTTTCATAGGTTATAACCTTTGAGAATATAATAATATTTAAAATGTGATTAAAATATGATTAAAATGTGAATACTATGTATAATTATATTAATCTTATTAATTATATATCATATAAATTCAATATAAACACTTTTAATGATAGATATTATAATAATGATCAAAAATTAAATTAATAAACTATTATTAATAATATAAATATTAATTAAAATATATTTACATAACACAAAATGATTCAAAATCAAATCAAAATATATTACTAAATAATAATATTTAGATGAAAAATATATTACTATATAATAATTTGTTGTTTTGAAATTTTTTTTCTTTTAAAAAGTTTATCCTTATTTTTTTGATCAAAATTAATTTATATAAATTATATTTGTCTAACTCATAATTTATTTTTTAATTAATATTTATATAAATATAAACAAATAAATAATTAAAATGAATATTTAAAATTATAAAGAAAAAGATAATATTAAGATTTATTCTTTATTATTTTTGGTATACCAGTCTAATTTAAATTAGTTCTGTCTCACTAATAATTTATTTTGTTATTAATATTTCTATAAAAATAAACTGATAAATAATTAAAATAATAATTAAAAATTATACTGAATAAAAATTAAAATGAGATTTATGAATTATTATTATTAATGTATACCAGTTTAATATTTTATGTATTTAATAGTTTTTAAATTTATGACTTTAGCAATTTATGTTTTTAGACATTTAGTGGTTTATAGGTTTTATTTAAACAGTGAAATAACAAAAAATTTATTTTTGATATTTTTTCACAATTTCAAAGGTCATGACCTTTGAAAGTGTGATAATTTTAAAACTTTTTAAAAATGTGAATACAATATTTAGTAATAATAATCATTATAATTATATATAATATAAACTAAATATAAACAATTTTATTGGTAGATATGATATCAATTATCAAAAAATAAATTAATATGCTATTATTAATATGATAGATATAAATTAAAATATAATTGCAAAACCTAAAAATATTCAAAATCCAAGTAAAATTTATGACTAAATAATAATTTTTTTTATTTTTTGCTTCTTTTTATAAGCTTATATATTTTTTTGATTAAAAATAAATTATTTAAATTATATTTGTATCACTCATAATTTATTTAGTAATTAATATTTTAATAAATTATTTAAATTATATTTAAGGTTTAGGAGTTTAAAGGTTTTATTATTTAAGGGCTTTTGTGTTTAGGAGTTTTGAGGTTTAAGTGTTTAGGCATTTAGTGGTTTATAAGTTTTATTTAAACAATGATATTACGAAAAATTTATTTTTATTATTTTTTAAATTTTTGAAGGTTATAACCTTTGAAAATATAATAATTTTTAATTTTTTTTTCAAATGTAAATATAATATTTAGTTATAAAAACATAATAATTATATGTCATTTAAATTCAATATAAATAATTACATTGCTAGATATTATAATTATGATCAAAAAAATTTAATAAACTATTATATATAAGATAGATATTATTTAAAATATATTTGCAAAATCTAAATTTATTCAAAATTAATGTAAAATATATTACTTAATAATAATTTTTTTAATGTTTTGCTTTTTTTATAACTTTATATTTTTGGTATTATAAATAAGTTATTTAAATTAAATTGTCTTACTCATAATTTATTTTGTAATTTATAATTCTATAATCATAAACTAATAAATAATTAAAATAATTATTTAAATTTATAATGAATACAAATAAAATTTAGATTTATTATTTATTCTTCAGGATATACCGGTTTAATGGTTTAAGTATTTATGTGTTTTTTGGTTCAAGAGTTTAGTGATTTAAGTGTTTAGACCTTTAGTGATTTATAGTTATTATCTAAAGAATTAAAAAACAAAAAATTTAATTTTTTGAATTTTTTTTAATTTTTGAAGGTTGTAACCTTTGAAAATATAATAATTTGAAATTTTTTTAAATGTGAATATAATATTTAGTTATAATAATCTTAATAATTATATATAATGTAAACTAAATATAAATAATTTTATTAATAGATATTATAATAATGATCAATAAATAAATTAATAAACTAGTATAAATAAGAATGTAATAAATTAAAATATTATTGTAGAATATAAAATGATTCAAAATCAAAATAAGTTATATTACTAAATAATAATTTTTTATTTTAAAATTTTTGCCTCATTTTATCAGCATATATATTTTTTTTGATGAAAAATAAATTATTTAAATTATATCTGTCTCACTAATAATTTATTTTTTAATTAATATTTCTATAAAAATAAATTGATAAATAATTAAAATGAATATTTAAATTATAATGAATACTAATAAAAAAGAGATATATTATTTATTATTTAGGACCTATTCAATGGTTTAAGTTTTTTGTGGTTTTGGGGTTAAAGAGTTTATTGATTTATAGGGTTGCACATTTAGGTGTTTATAGGTTTTATCTAATTAATGAAATAACAAAAAATTTATTTTTATGAAATTTTGTGATTTTCAAAGGTTATAAACTTTGAAAATATAATAATTTTTTAATCTTTCTAAAATATGAATACAATACTTAGTTATAATAATCTTAATAATTATATTTGATGTAAATTTAATATAAAAAATTTTATTAATATATATTATTATAATGATCGAAAAATAAATTAATAAACTATTATTAATAATATAGATATTAATTAAAATATATTTGTAGAACCCAAAATAATTCAAAATCAAAGTAAATTATATTACTAAATAAAATTTTAAATTTTAGAAATTTTGTTTATTTTTATAAGCTTATTTTTTTTTCATAAAAAATAATATATTTAAATTATATGTCTCATTCATTATTTATTTTGTAATTAATATTTCTATAAAAATAAACTAAAAAATAATTAAAATGAATATTTAAAATTATAATGAATACAAATAAAAATGAAATTTATTATTGATTATTTAGGTTATATAGGTTTAATGGTTTAAGTATTTAGGGGGGTATAATAAAAAAAAATTTTTTTGTGATTCTTTATCATTTTTAAAGGTTATAACCTTTGAAAATATAATAATTTTTAATTTTTTTTTCAAATGTAAGTATAATATTTTGTTATAATAATATTAATATTTATAAGACATTTAAATTCAATATAAGTAATTTTATTGATATATTTTATAATAATGATCAAAAAATAAATTAATAAACTATTATTAATAAGATTGATAGCAATTAATATATAAATGCAAAACCTATAATGATTCAAAATCAAAGTAAAAGATATTACTAAATGATATTTTTTGTTTTTAAATTTTTACTTCTTTTTATAAGCTTATATTAATTTTTTGATTAAAATTTAATTATTAAAATTATATTTATCTCACTCTTTATTTATTTTGCAATTAATATTTCTATAAAAAATAAACTAATAAATAATTAAAATGAATATTTAAAATTATAATGAATACAAATTAAAATGAAATTTATTATTGATTATTTAGGTTATATAGGTTTAATGGTTTAAGTATTTAGGGGGTTTTGGGGTTAAGGAGTCTAGATAATTAAATGATTAGGCATTTAGTGGTTTATATGTTTTATTTAAAAAATAAAATAATAAAAACAATTATTTTTGTGATTCTTTATCATTTTAGAAGGTTATAACCTTTGAAAATATAATAATTTTTAAATTTTTTTCAAATGTAAATATAATATTTAGTTATAATAATCTTAATATTTATAAGAGATTTAAATTCAATATAAGTAATTTTATTGATATATATTATAATAATGATCAAAAAATAAATTAATAAACTATTATTAATAAGATTGATAGCAATTAATATATAAATGCAAAACCTATAATGATTCAAAATCAAAGTAAAAGATATTACTAAATGATATTTTTTGTTTTTAAATTTTTACTTCTTTTTATATGCTTATATTTTTTTTTGATTAAAAATAAATTATTAAAATTATATTTATCTCACTCTGTATTTATTTTGCAATTAATATTTCTATAAAAAATAAACTAATAAATAATTAAAATGAATATTTAAAATTATAATGAATACAATTTAAAATGAGATTTATGATTTATTATATATGGTATGCCGATTTAATGGATTGTTAATTTAGGGGTTTTGTCGTTTAGGTGCTTAGCAATTTATGTTTTTTGGCATTTAGTGGTTTATAGTTTTTTTTATATAATATAAATAAAAATATTTTTTATTGATTTTATCTTATTTTCAAAGCTTATAACCTTTAAAAATAAAATAATTTTTAAAATTTTTTGAAATGTGAATACCATGAATAATTATATTAATCTTACTAATTATATATCATATAAATTCAATTTAAATAATTTTAATGATAGATAGTATAATAATGATCAAAAATTAAATTAATAAACTATTATTAATAATATAAATATTAATTAAAATATATTTACATAACACAAAATGATTCAAAATAAAATAAAATAAATTACTAAATAATAATATTTAATTTTCAAATATTTCCTTCTTTTTATAAGCTTATATTTTTTATTGATTAAAAATAAATTTTTTAAATAATATTTTTCTCACTCAAAATAAATTTTGTAATTAATTTTTCTAAATAATTAAACTATATATAATTAAAATGAATATATAAAATTATAATAAATAGAAATAAAAATTAGATTTATTAATTATTATGTATAATATAGGGGTTAAATGGTTTATGTATTTAGGTCATACGGGGTTTAGGAGTTTCCTAATTTAATTGTCTATGAATTAGTGGTTTATAGGTTTTATTTAAAAATAAAATAACAAAAAATTTATTTTTATTATTTTTTGATATTTTCAAAGGTTATAACCTTTGAAAATATAATAATTTTTAATTTTTTTTAAAAGTGAATTAAATATTTTGTTATAATAATCATTATATTTATATTTCATATAAATTCAATATAAATAATTTTATTGAAAGATATTCTAATAACTATCAAAAAATAAAATAATAATCTATTATTAATAAGATAGATATCAATTAAAATATAATTACAAAACTAAAATGATTCAGAAGCAAAGCAAAATAAATTACTATATAATAATATTTTGTTTTGAAATTTTTTTTTCTTTTTAAAAGTTTATCTATATTTTTTTGATGAATAATAATTTATTAAAATTATATTTGTCTAACTCATAATTTATTTTGTAATTAATATTTATATAAAAATAAACAAATAAATATTAAAATGAATATTTAAAATTATAATGAAATAAATGATATTTATTCTTTATTATTTAGGGTATACCGATTTTATTTAAATTATATATGTCTTACTAATAATTTATTTTGTAATTAATATTTCTATAAAAATAAACTGTTAAATAATTAAAATAAAAATTTAAAATTATATTGAATAAAAATTAAAATTAAATTTATTAATTATTCTTAATGTATAACAGTTTAATGGTTTAAGTATTTAGATGTTTTGTCGTTTAGAAGTTTAGTGATTTATGTTTTTAGGCATTTAGTGGTTTATAGGTTTTATTTAAACAATGATATAACGAAAAAATTATTTTTGATATTTTTTCAGATTTTCAAAGTTTATAACATTTGAAAATATAATAATTTATAAATTTTTTCAAATGTAAATATAATATTAGATTTATAATAATCTTAATAATTATAAGTCATTTAAATTCAATATAAATAATTACATTGCTAGATATTATTATAATGATCAAAAAAATTTTAATAAACTATTATTAATAAGATCGATATTATTTAAAATATATTTGCAAAATCTAAATTTATTCAAAATCAAAGTAAAATATATTTCAATATAATAATTTTTTTAATGTTTTGCTTTTTTTATAGGTTTATAATTTTGTTTTTAAAATAAATTATTTAAATTATACTTGACTTACTCATAATTTTTTTTTGTAAATTATAATTCTATAATAATAAACTAAGAAATAATTAAAATGAATATTTAAATTTATAATGAATACAAATAAAATTGAGATTTATTATTTATTATTCAGGATATACCGGTTTATTGGTTTAAGTATTTAGGTGTTTTGTAGTTCAAGAGTTTAGTGATTTAATTGTTTAGACCTTTAGTGATTTATAGTTTTCAATTAAATAATGAAAAAACAAAAAAATTAATTTTTTGATTTTTTTAATTTTTGAAGGTTATAACCTTTGAAAATATTATAATTTTTAATATTTTTTAAATTTGAATATAATATTTAGTTATAATAATCTTATTAATTTAATATAATGTAAACTAAATATAAATAATTTTATTAATAAATATTATAATAATGATCAATAAAATAATTAATAAACATGTATTAATAAGAATGATGTAAATTAAAATATAATTGTAAAATCTAAAATGATTCAAATCAAAATAAAATATATTAATAAAAAATAATTTTTTATTTTTAAAATTTTGCCTCATTTTATAAGCATATATATTTATTTTGATGAAAAATAAATTATTTAAATTATATCTGTCTCACTAATAATTTGTTTTGTAATTAATATGTCTATAAAAATAAACTGATAAATATTAAAATGAATATTTAAAATTATAATGAATACCAATAATAATGAGAATTATGATTTATTATTTAGACTATACTAATTTAATGTTTTGAGTATTTATGAGCTTCGGGGATTAGGAGTTTAGTCATTTTAGTATTTAGTCATTTGGTGGTTTATAGGTTTTATTTAAAAAATAAAATAAAATAAAAGTATTTTTGTTATTTTTTCTCATTTTTGAAGGTGATAACCTTTGAAAATATAATAATTATTAATTTTTTTTTGAAAAGTGAATACAATATGAAGTTAATAATCATAATAATTAAATATCATATAAATTCAATATAAATTATTTTATTGGTATATATTATAATAATGATCATAAAAAAATAATAAACAATTATTAATAAGATAAATATTGTTTAAAATATATTTGCAAAACCTAAAATGATTCAAAATCAATGTGAAATATTTTACTAAATATTAATTTTAAATTTTTAAATTTTTGTATCCAATTATATGCTTATATATTTTTAATGAAAAATAAATTTTTTAAATTATATTTGTCTCAATAATTATTTATATTTTATTTATATATCTATAAAAATAAACTAATAAATAATAATGATGTATGTTTTAAATTATAAAGAATACTAATAAAAATGAGATTTATTATTTCTTATTTATTATTTATTATGTATAGTATACCGGTATAATCTTTAAATTATTTAGGGGTTTTGTCGTTTAGAAATTTAGCAATTTAAGTTTTTAGGCTTGTAGTAGTTAATAGGTTTTATTTATATAATAAAAATAAAAATAAAAATTATTTGATTTTTTCTGATTTTCAAAGGTCATAAACTTTGAAAAGAGAATAATATTTAAAATTTTTTGAAATGGGAAACCATGTATAATTATATTAATGTTACAAATTATATATCATATAAATTAAATATAAATAATTTTAAAGATAGATATTATAATAATGATCAAAAATTAAATAAACAAATTATTATTAAAAATCTAAATATTAAATAAAATATATTTACATAACATAAAATGATTCAAAATCAAATCAAAATATATTACTAAATAATAATATTTAATTTTTAAATTTGTCCTTCTTTTTTTAAGCTTATATTTTTTTTTGATTAAATATAAATTATTTAATAATTATTTGTCTCATTTGAAATTTATTTTGAATTAATTTTTCTAAAAAATTAAAATATAAATAATTAAAATGAATATTTAAAATTATAATAAATAGAAATATAAAAGAGATTTATTATTTAATAAGTAGAATATAGCTTTCAAAAGGTTTATGTATTTAGGGGTTTCGGGGTTTATGAGCTTACTGATTTAAGTAAGTAATCATTTAATGATCTATAGGTTTTATTTAAAAAATGAAATAACAAAAAATTTATTTTTATTTTTTCTAATTTTTTAAGGTTATAACTTTTGAAAATATAATAATTTTTAAATTTTTTTCAAAAGTGAATACAATATTTATTTATAATAATCATAATAATTATGTATCATATAAATTCAATAAAAACAATTTTATTGATAGATATTCTAATAATTATCAAAAAATAAATTAAAAATTTATTATGAATAAGATTGATATTACTAAAAATATAATATCAAAACATGAAATGATACAAAAGCAAAGCAGAATATATTACTTAATAATAATTATTTGTTTTTAAATTTTTATTATTTTTATAAGATTAACTATTTTTTGATGAAAAATAATTTTTAATAAATTATATTTTTAACTCATAATTTATTTTATTATTTATACAGATATACAAATAAAAAACTAAAAATCAAAATGATTTTTTTAAATTATAATGAAATCAAATAAAAATGAGATTTATTAATTATTATTTAGTGTATACTGGTTTAAAGAATTATTTATATAGGGGTCTCAAAATTTTGTAGTTTAGTGATTTAAGTGTTTAGGCATTTAGTGGTGTATAGATTTTATTTAAACAATGAATTAAAAAAAATATTTTTTTATTTTTTCTCATTTTCAAAGGTTATAACCTTAGAAAATATAATAATTTAAAATTTTTTTTCAAAAGTGAATATAATATTTAGTCATAATAATCATTATATTTATATATCATAAGCTAAGCAAAATATATTACTATATAATAATTTTTTGTTTTGAAATTTTTTATAAAAATTTATCTATATTTTTTTTAATGAAAAATAATTTATATAAATTATATTTGTTTAACTCATATTTTATTTTGTGATTAATATTTATATAAAAATATATAAATAAATAATTAAAATGAATATTTAAAATTAAAATGAAAAAAAATGAGTTTTATTATTTATTATTTAGGGGATACCGGTTAAATTTAAATTAGATCTTTCTTACTAATAATTTATTTTGTAATTAATATTTCTATAAAATTAAACTGATAAATAATTAAAATAAAAATTTAAAATTAAACTGAATAAAAATTAAAATGAAATTTATGATTTATTATTAATGTATACCAGTTTAATTATTTAAGTATTTAGAGGTTTTCTCATTTAGGAGTTTAGCGATTTATGTTTTTAGGAATTTAGTGGTTTATAGGTTTTATTTAAACAATAAAATAACAGAAATAAATTTTGTATTTTTTTCTAATTTTAATAGGTCATTACCTTTGAAAATATAATAGTAATTAACATTTTTTGAAATGTGAATATAATATTTAGTTATAATAATATTAATAATTATATATCATATAAATTCAATATAAATAATTTTATTGATAGATATTATTATAATGATCTAAAATTAAATTAATAAATTATTAATAATAAGATTAATATTAATTAAAAAATATTTACAAAACCCAAATTGATTCAAAATATAAGAAAAAAATATTACTGGATAATAATTCTTAATTTTTAAATTTTTACTTATTTTATAAGTGTAGATACTTTTATTGATTAAAAATAAATTATTTAAATTATATTTCTCGCACTCATACTTTATTTATTAATAAATATTTCTATAAAAATAAAATAATAAATAATCAAAATGAATATTTAAAATTATAATAAATAGAAATAAAAATTAGATTTATTAATTATTAAGTAGTATATAGTGGTTTAATGGTTTATGTATTTAGGCATTACGAGGTTTAGGAGTTTACTGATTTAACTGTGTATGCATTTAGTGGTTATAGCTTTTATTTAAAAAATAAATAAACAACATATTTATTTATATTATTTTTTGATATTTTCAAATGTTATAACCTTTTAAAATATAATAATTTTTAAATTTTTTTCAAAAGTGAATTCAATATTTAGTTATAAAAATCATTATATTTATATTTCATATAAATTCAATATAAATAATTTTATTGATAAATATTCTAATAATGATCAAAAAATATATTAATAATTTATTATAAATAAGATAGATATCAATTAAAATATAATTACAAAACCTAAAAAGATTCAGAAGGAAAGCAAAATATATTACTATATAATAAATTTTTGTTTTGAAATTTTTTCTTCTTTTTATAAGTTTATCTATATTTTTTGATAAAAAATAATTTATATCAATTATATTTGTCTAACTCATAATTTATATTGTTATTAATATTTAATAAAAATAAACGAATAAATAAATAAAATGAATCTTTTAAATTATAATGATAAAAATAATATTGCGATTTATTATTTATTATTTAGGATATACAAGCTTAAAACGATTATCTATTTAGGCTTTTAGAGATTTCGGAGTTATTGACTTAAGTATTTAGGCATTTAGTAGTTTATAAGATTTATTTAAACAATGAAATAAGAAAAAAATTATTTTTGATATTTTCTCACATTTTCAAAGGTTATAAAATTTGAAAATATAATAATTTTAAATTTTAATAAAAATGTGAATACAATATTTAGTATTAAGAATTATTATAATTATATATAATATAAACTAAATATAAACAATTTTATTGGTAGATATGATATCAATTATCAAAACATAATTTAATATGTTATTATTAATATGATGGATATAAATTAAAATATAATTGCAAAACCTAAAATTATTCAAAATCAAAGTAAAATTTTTTACCAAATAATAATTTTTGTTTTTTAGTTTTTGCTTCTTTTTATAAGCTTATATTTTTTTTTGATGAAAAATAAATTATTTAAATTATATTTAAGGTTTACGAGTTTAAAGTTTTAAGTATTTAGGGACTTTTGTGTTTAGGAGTTTATAGATTTAAGTGTTTAGGCATTTAGTGGTCTATATGTTTTATTTAAATAATGTTATAACAAAAAATATATTATTATTTTTTTTTCTAATTTTTCAAGGTTATAACCTTTGAAAATATAAAAATTTTTAAATTTTTTTCAAATGTAAATATAATATTTAGTTATAATAATCTTAATAAATATAAGTCATTTAAATTCAATATAAAAATCACATTGCTAGATATTATAATAATGATCAATAAATAAATTAATAAACTATTATTAATAAGATCGATATTATTTAAAATATATTTTCAAACTCTAAATTTATTCAAAATCAAAGTATATATTACTAAATAATAATTTTTTTTATAATTTTTGTTTTTTTATAAGTTTATTTTTTTGTTATTAAAAATAAATTATTTAAATTATATTTGTTATCCAAATAATTTATTTTGTAATTTATAATTCTATAAAAATAAACTAATAAATAATTAAAATAAATAATTAAAATTATAATGAATACAAATAAAATTCAGATTTATTATTTATTATTCGGGATATACATGTTTAATGGTTTAAGTATTTAGGTGTTTTGGGGTTTAGTCATTTAAGTGTTTATGCCTTTGGTGATTTTATCTAATTTTTGAAGGTTATAACCTTTGAAAATATAATAATTTTTAATTATTTATAAAATGTGAATATAATATTTAGTTATAATAATCTTTATAATTATATATAATGTAAAATCAGTATAAATAATTTTATTAATAGATATTATAATAATGATCAATAAATAAATTAAAAAACTCTTATTAATTAGAATGATATAAATTAAAATATAATTGCAAAATCTAAAATTATTCAAAATTAAATTAAAATAAATTACTAAATAATAATATTTTGTTTTAAAAATTTTGCCTCTTTTTATAATCTTGTAATTTTATGATGAAAAATAAATTATTTTAATTATATCCGTCTCACTAATAATTTATTTTGTAATTAATATTTCAATAAAAATAAACAAATAAATAATTAAAACGAATAGTTAAAATTATAATGAATACTAATAAAAAGAGATTTATTATTTATTATTTAGAGTATACTAATTTAAAGGCTTATGTATTTATGGGCTTCAGGGTTTAGGACTTTAGTCAGTAAGAATTTAGTTATTTTGTGGTTTATAGATTTTATTTAAAAAATCTAATAACAAAAAATTTATTTTTTTATTTTTTCTTATTTTTAAAAGTTATAACATTAGAAAACTTAATAATTTTTAAATTTTAATAAAATATGAAAATATTATTTTGTTA
The DNA here is from genome assembly GCA_029783825.1 of Sapria himalayana. Taxonomy (NCBI): domain Eukaryota; kingdom Viridiplantae; phylum Streptophyta; class Magnoliopsida; order Malpighiales; family Rafflesiaceae; genus Sapria; species Sapria himalayana. The sequence continues at coordinate 83,088 of JAREIK010000267.1, read as the reverse complement.
TAATAATCAAAATAATTATATATTATGTAAATTCAATATAAATACTTTTTTTATAGATATTATGATGACGATAATAAAATAAATTAATAAACTATTATTAATAAGATAGATATTAAATAAAATTTATTTGCAAAACCTAAAATGATTTATAATCAAAGTAAAATATATTAATAAGATAGATATTAAATAAAACTATTATTAATAAGATAAAATATACATGTTTAAAAGATTATATAATTAGGAGTTTTTGGATTTATGAATTTAGTGATTTAAGTGTTTAAGCATTTAGCATTTTATAGGTTTTATTTAAAAAATAAAATAACAAAAAATTTTTTTGTTATTTGTTCTTATTTTTGAAGGATATAACCTTTTAAACTATTACAATTTTTAAATTTTTTTTAAATGTGAATACTATTTTTAGTTATGATAATCTTAAAAATTATATATCATGTAAATTTAATATAAATAATTATATTGATAATATTATAATAGTGATCAAACAAAAGATTAATAAACAATTATTAATAAGTTAAATATTGTTTAAAATATATTTACAAAACGTAAAATTATTAAAAATCAAAGTGAAATATTTTACTAAATATTAATTTTAAATTTTTAAATTTTTGTATCCATTTATAAGCCTATATATTTTTTGATGAAAAATAAATTATTTAAATTATATTTGTCTAACTATTAATTTATTTTTTAATTTATATTTCTATAAAAATAAACTAATAAATAATTAAAATGTATATATAAAATTATAATGAATACTTATAAAATGAGATTTATTATTTATAATTTAGGGTATACCTATTTAATGATTTAAGTTTATTGTGGTTTTGGGGTTAATGAGTTTATTGATTTATATGTTTACACATTTAGGTTTTATTTATTGATTTATAGGTTTTATTTAATTAATGAAATAACAAAAAATTTATTTTTATAAATTTTCGTGATTTTCAAAGGTTATAACCTTTGAAAATATAATTCTTTTTTAATAGTCTAAAATATGAATACAATACTTAGTTATAATAATCTTAATAATTATATTTGATGTAAATTCAATATAAAAAATTTTATTAATATATATTATTTTGATGATCAAAAAATAAATTAATAAACTATTATTAATAAGATAGATATTAATTAATATATATTTGTAGAACACAAAATAATTCAAAATCAAAGTAAATTATATTACTAAATAAAATTTTAAATTTTTTAAATTTTGTTAATTTTTATAAGCTTATATTTTTTTCATATAAAATAATTTATTTAAATTATATATGTCTCACTCATTATTTATTTTGTAATTAATATTTCTATAAAAATAAGCAAAAAAATAATTAAAATGAATATTTAAAATAATAATGAATACATATAAAAATGAGATTTATTATTTATTATTTAGGTTATATAGGTTTAATGGTTTAAGTATTTAGGAGGTTTTGGGGTTTAGGAGTCTAGAGATTTAAATGTCTAGGCATTTAGTGGTTTATTAGTGTTTTTTAAATAATAAAATAATAAAAAAATTATTTTTGTGATTTTTTATCATTTTTGAAGGTTATAACCTTTGAAAATATAATAATTTATAAAATTTTTTCAAATGTAAATATAATATTTAGTTATAATAATCTTAATAATTATAAGACATTTGAATTCAATATATGTAATTTTATTGTTAGATATTATAAAATTGATCAAATAATAAATTAATAAACTATTCTTAATAATATTGATAGCAATAACAATATAATTGCAAAACCTATATATAATGACTCAAAATCAAAGTAAAAAATATTACTAAATAATAATTTTTTGTTTTAAAATTTTTACTTCATTTTATATGCTTATATATTTTTTTGATTAAAAATAAATTATTAAAATTATAGTTGTCTCGCTCTTTATTTATTTTGTAATTAATATTTCTATAAAAAATAAACTAATAAATAATTAAAATGAATATTAAAAATTATAATGAATACAAATTAAATGAGATTTATGATTTATTATATGTGGTATACCGGTTTAATAGTTTGATTATTTAGTAGTTTTGTCATTTAATAGTTTATCAATTTATGTTTTAAGGTATTTAGTGGTTTATAGGTTATATATATATAATAAAAATAAAAATAAAAATTTTAGATTTTTTCTGATTTTTAAAGGTTACCTTTAAAAATAAAATAATTTTTAAAATTTTTTGAAATGTCAATACTATGTATAATTATATTAATCTTACTAATTATATATCATATAAATTCAATATAAATAATTTTATTGATAGATATATCAATAATGATCAAAAATTAAATTAATAAACTATTAATAAAAATATAAATATTAATTAAAATATATTTACATAACACAAAATGATTCAAAATCAAATCAAAATATATTACTAAATTATAATATTTAATTTTTAAATTTTTCCTTCTTTTTATATGCTTATATTTTTTTTGATTAAAAAAAAATTATTTAAATAATACTTGTCTCACTCGAAATTTATTTTGTAATTAATTTTTCTAAAAAATTAAACTATAAATAATTAAAATGAATATTTAATAAATAGAAATACAAATGATATTTATTATTTATTAAGTAGTATATAGATGTTAAAATGTTTATGTATTTAGGGGTTTCGGGGTTTATGAGCTTAATAATTTAAGTAAGTAAGCATTTAATGGTATATAGGTTTTATTTAAAAAATAAAATAACTAAAAATTTATTTTTATTATTTTTTCTCATTTTTTAAGATTATAACCTTTGAAAGTATAATAATTTTTAAATTTTTTTCAAAAGTGAATACAATATTTATTTATTATAATCATGATAATTATATATCATATAAATTCAATATAAACAATTTTATTGATAGATATTCTAATTATTATCAAAAAATAAATTAAAAATATATTATGAATAAGATTGATTTTACATAAAATATAATATCAAAACCTAAAATGATTCAAAATCAAAGCTAAATATATTACTAAATAATAATCATTTGTTTTTAAATTTTTATTCTTTTTATAAGCTTATCAATTTTTTGATTAAAAATAATTTTTATAAATTATATTTTTAACTCATAATTTATTTTATAATTAATACATATATACAAATAAAAAACTAAAAATCAAAATGATTTTTTTAAATTATAATGAAAACAAATAAAAATGTGATTTATTAATTTTTATTTACGTATTACCGATTTAAAGGATTATCTATATAGAGGTATCGGGATTTTTTGGTTTAGTGATTTAAATGCTTAGGCATTTAGTGGTGTATAGGTTTTATTTAAACATTAGGATAACAAAGAAAATTTTTTTTTTATTTTTTCACATTTTCAAAGTTTATAACCTTTGAAAATGTAATAATTTTAAAATTTTTTTAAAAAGTGAATACAATATTTAGTTATAATAATCATTATATTTATATATCATATAAATTCAATATAAACATTTTTATTGATAAATATTCTAATAATGATAAAAAGATAACTTAATAATCTATTATTAATAAGATAGATATAAATTAAAATATAATAAAACAACCTAAAATGATTCAGAAGAAATCAAAATATATTACCATATAATAATTTGTTGTTTTGAAATTTTTTATAAAAAAAGTTTATTCATATTTTTTTTGATGAAAATTAATCTATATAAATTATATTTGTCTAATTCATAATTTATTTTTTAATTAATATTTATATAAAAATAAGTAAATAAATAATTAAAATGAATATTTAAAATTATAATGAAAAAAAATGAGATTTATTATTTATTATTTTGGGTATACCAGTATAAATTAAATTAGATCTATCTCACTAATAATTTATTTTGTAATTAATATTTCTATAAAAATAAACTGATAAATAATTAAAATAAAAATTTAAAATTATATTGAATAAAAATTAAAATGAGATTTATGAATTATTATTAATGTGTACTAGTTTAATATTTTAAGTATTTAAAGGTATTTTCGTTTATGACTTTAGAGATTTATGTTTTTAGGCATTTAGTGGTTTATAGGTTTTATTTAAACAATGTAATAACAAAAAAATTATTTTTGATATTTTTTCACATTTTCAAACAGTTATAACCTTTGAAAATATAATAATATTAAAATTTTTAAAAATGTGAAAACAATATTTAAAAATAATAATCATTATAATTATATATAATATAAACTAAATATAAACAATTTTATTGATAGATATGATTTTAATTATCAAAAATAAAATTAATATGCTATTATTAATATGATAGGTATAAATAAAAATATAATTGCAAAACCTAAAAATATTCAAAATCCAAGTAAAATTTATTACTAAATAATACTTTTTTTTTAGTTTTTGCTTCTTTTTATAAGCTTATATTTTTTTTTGATGAAAAATATATTATTTAAATTATATTTGTATCACTCATAATTTATTTTCTAATTAATATTTTAATAAATTATTTAAAATATATTTAAGGCTTACGAGTTTAACGGTTTAAGTATTTAGGTTCTTTTGTGTATAAAAGTTTAGAGGTTTAAGTGTTTAGGCATTTAGTGGATTATAAGTTTTATATAAACAATGATATAACAAAAAATTTATTTTTTTTATTTTTTTTATTTTTTGAAGGTTATAACCTTTGAAAATATAATAATTTTTAAATTTTTTTCAAATGTAAATATAATATTTAGTTATAATAATCTTAATAATAATAAGTCATTTAAATTCAATATAAATAATTACATTACTATATATTATAATAATGATCAAAAAAAATTTAATAAACTATTATTAATAAGATAGATATTATTTAAAATATATTTGCAAAATCTAAATTTATTGAAAATCAAAGTAAAATATATTACTTAATAATAATTTTTTTAATTTTTTGAACCAAAATCCTTCAAAAACCTTGTCTTTGTCCTCCAACTTATCAAATTCTTTTTGATATTTTATATCAGTTTGTAGCATCAAATAAGTTGAATTCCATCTTATAGGACAATCAAATTACAATAAAGATCCATATGTCAAGTGTGCTTCTTCAACACATAACTTAAACATATCTAATCTTTTAGGAATGCGCCTCACATATTTCACCACATCTCTAATTTTTTAAATAGCACCCTCAACTGCTGCAATGAAATATCTGACAATTAAGTTTAGGATATGAGCACAACATCTCATATGAAAATGCTCGCCTCTCAAAGGTACAAAACTTTTCTTCACAAGCCTTTTTTTCAATTGTTCAACTGCAACATCATTATTTGATGCATTGTCAATAGTGATGCACATCAACTTTCTCCAACCCCATTCATTCATGCAAAACTCAATAGATTTTCTAATATTAACTCCAGAATGACATTTAATTACACAAAAGTTCAAAAGCCTTTTATGCATATTCCATGAGAATCAATGGAATGAACAGTCAGACATATATAAGACAAATTTTGAATACTAGTCCAAGTGTCGGTAGTCAATGAAACTCTACAACAATGAGATGATATGCTATCAAATAATATCTTATTTTCCTTCACAAACAAAGTAAAACAATTCCTCAGTATAGAGTGCCTAGATGGAATTTTAAATTAAGGCACACTAACTTTACAAAACTCCTTAAACTCATGCCTCTCAATAAAACAAAAAGGCAATTCATCTTTTATGATAATTTTCACCAAAGCCTCCCTAACTAGTTGTTGATCAAATTTCCAACAAGTTAATTTGTTATTCTCTGAACTAGTAACTTTAGTGAAACTCAACAAAGATTGTGACTTGTCTTTACCTTTGTGAGCTTCTATTAATTCTTTTTTGTATGGAAATTTCCTACAAGTCTCTTTCAAGTATTTCCATGAACTCGAAGTACCTTGATCACTTTTTGTCAAATATTCTTTCCTACACCATATACAAGCTGCCCTATCAGTTTCATTTCCCTCTGAATCAACTAATATCTCATAAGTTTCCAAAACAGCATACTTATACTTTTTATGAGCTTGAGGATGAGATGTACCTTGACTTTCTTTTACAATTGGAATTGAAGAACCTATCATAACAATAGGAGGGTTCGTGAAAGGATGATGATTGGATTTACCAGTAATTTGATCATTTGAGATGTGATCATCTTCAATTTATCGTATTTTTTGTTTACTGTTGGATTGTGCCATCTGCATTGCCATTAATTAATATGATATGTTAAGCATAAATACATATAAATATTTCAAACAAGCAAGCTATAATAAATTGACTATAACATATTCAGCCTACTCATTATGCCCAACCACAACACCACAACCAATACTCAACATAACTGACTAAGACACATAATAATAATAATTAATCACTCAATTCTCGTCACAAAAACAAACCAAAAGCTGGTGGCATCTGAGACACGTTGGAGGCAACCAGAAGTGCGACATACAAGGACTGGACCGAACTGAACACTGCTGGAATGGCGTGAGGTAGACTGGAAATCATCGGAAACACAAAAGGTGTGTCGGAATTGGATGGGCAATAGCGGAATTGGGTGCATCTTCATGTTATATATATATATATATATATATATATTCCTAGTTATAGTATGAGTTTTTTAGGACGAGACGGTTCTCGGGATGGATATTGCTTAAGATCTGGAACCGTCCCAAAAGAAAAAATGCGTGCCAGAAAGGGACGAGAAAAGTTACAGTCATCGGATTTTTCTAGGTCCCGATTCTTTTTGGACAAGACTTCGGGTCGGGTTGTGAATCTCCAAGTCTCATGAGCAGCCCTACTAAATGCATATAAAGTTAAATCAGCAAACTCCTAAACCCCGTAATGCCTAAATACATAAACCATCAAACCGCTAAATACTACTTAATAATTAATAAATCTATTTTTATTGCAATTTATTATATTTTTAAATATTCATTTTAATTATTTATTAGTGTATTGATTTAGAAATATTTATTACAAAATAAATTATGAGTGGGACAAATATAATTTAAATAATCTATTCTTTATCTAATAAAAATATATGCTTATAAAAGAAGTATAAATTTAAAAATTAAAAATTATTATCAAGTAATATAAGTTACTTTAATTTTGAATAAATTTGGGTTTTGTAATTATTTTTTAATTAATATCTATCTTAATATTAATAGTTTATAAATTTAATTTTTGATCATTATTATAATATCTATCAATAAAATTATTTATATTGAATTTATATGATATATACTTATTAATATTATTATAAAAAAAATATTGTATTAAAGTTTCAAAAAATTTTAAATATTATTATATTTTCAAATGTTATAAACTAAGAAAATGATAAAAAATTATAAAATTTTTTTTGTTATAATAAATCATAAATCCTTAAACTCCTAACGACAAAACCTATAAATACTTAAATCATTAAACTGGTATACATTAATAATAAATCATAAATCTCATTTTAATTTTTATTCAGTATAATTTTAAATTTTTATTTAATTATTTATCAATTTATTTTATAGAAATATTAATTACAAAATAAATTATTAATGAGACAGATCTAATTTAAATTAAACCAATATCCCTAAAAAATAAATAATAAATCTCATTTTTTTTTCATTATAATTTTAAATATTTATTTTAATTATTTATTTGTTTATTTATATATAAATATTAATTACAAAATAAATTGAGTTACACAAATATAATTTATATAAATTATTTTTCATCAAAAAATTATTGATAAACTTTTTGAAAAAAAAAATATCAAAATAAAAAATTATTATATAGTAATATATTTTGCTTTTCTTCTGAATCATTTTAGGTTTTGTAATTATATTTTAATTGATATCTATCTTATTAATAATAGATTATTAATTTATTTTTTGATCATTATTAGAATATTTATTAATAATATTATTTATATTGAATTTATATGATATATAAATATAATGATTATTATAATTAAATATTGTATTCACTTTTGAAAAAAAATTAAAAATTGATATATTTTCAAATGTTATAACCTTAAAAAATGAGAAAAAAAAATAAAAATAAATTTTTTGTTATTTCATTTTTTAAATAAAACCTATAGATCATTAAATGCTTGCTTACTTAAATCACTAAGCTCATTTTTTATGCACATCAAAGCTTTTGCCATGGTAATGGAACTCATTGTGGTATTGAGCCTATTTGACAAAACAAAATTGGCCCAATTTGAGTTTGAAAGATACATAACTAAGGAATGATAAATGGTACAACAAAAGGTTTCGACATGAACTAACTTGGCCGGTTTGAATAAAATAAATTGAAAAAAATCCAAACTCTATTCTGTCTAAGACCATTTTTCCTACCCAAAATTCCCGATCTACGTCCCCTCCCGTCCTGATATTTTCAACCATGGGATGGATCTGGATCTTCAAAAAAAAATCTCCGAACTGTGGGAACAGACTGGTGATTTGTAATCCCCATCCCGTCCCGTCCCATGAGCACCCCTAGAATTTAGTGGTTTATAGGTTTTATTTATAAAATAAAATAACAAAAAATTTATTTTTATTATTTTTTGATATTTTCAAAGGGTATACCCGTTTAAAATATAATAATTTTTAATTTTTTTTCAAATGTGAATACAATATTTAGTTATACTAATCATTATATTTATATATTTTATAAATTCAATATAAACAATTTTATTGATAAATATTCTAATAATTTTCAAAAAATAAATTAATAATCTATTAATAATAAGATAGATATTAATTAAAATATAATTATAAATCTTAAAATGATTCAGAAGCAAAGAAAAATATATTACTATATAAAATTTTTTGTTTTTGAATTTTTTATTCTTTTAATACGTTTATCTATATTTTTTTAATAAAAAATAATTTATATAAATTATATTTGTCTACCTCATAATTTTATTTTGTAATTAATATTTATATATAAATAAACAAAGAAATAATTAAAATGAATATTTAAAATTATAATGAAAAAAAATGAGATTTATTCTTTATTATTTAGGGTATACCAGTTTAATTTAAATTATATTTGTCTCATTAATAATTTATTTTGTAATTAATATTTCAATAAAAATAAACTTATCAATAATTAAAATAAAAATATAAAATTATACTGAAAAAAAATTAAAATGAGATTTATGAATTATTATTAATGTATACCAGTTTAATATTTTAAGTATTTAATGGTTTTGTAGTTTAGGACGTTAGCGATTTATCTTTTTAGGCATTTAGTGGTTTATTGGTTTTGTTTAAATAATGAAATAACAAAAAAATTATTTTTAATATTTTTTCACATTTTCAAAGGTTATAACCTTTGACAATATAATAATTTTAAAATTTTTTAAAAATGTGAATACAATATTTAGTTATAATAATTATTATAATTATATATAATATAAACAAAATATAAACAATTTTATCGATAGATATGATATCAATTATCAAAAAATAAATTAATATGTTATTATTATTATGATGGATATAAATTAAAATATAATTGCAAAACCTAAAATTATTCAAAATCCAAGTAAAATTTATTACTAAATAAAATTTTTTGTTTTTTAGTTTTTGCTTCTTTTTATAAGCTTATATATTTTTTTGATGAAAATTAAATTATTTAAATTATATTTGTATCACTCATTATTTATTTTGTAATTAATATTTTAATAAATTATTTAAATTATATTTACGGTTTACGAGTTTAAAGGTTTAAGTATTTAAAAGATTTTGTATTTAAGAGTTTAGATGTTTAAGTATGTAGGCACTTAGTGGTTTATTAGTTTTATTTAACCAATGATATAGCAAAAAATTTATTTTTATTATTTTTCCTAATTTTTGAAGATTATATCGTTTGAAAATATAATAATTTTTAAATTTTTTTCAAATGTAAATATATTATTTATTTATAATAATCTTCATAATTATAATTCATTTAAATTCAATATAAATAATTATATTGCTAGATATTATAATTATGATCAAAATATAAATTAATCAACTATTATTAAAAAAAAAGTTATTATTTAAAAAGTATTTGCAAATCTAAATTTATTCAAATCAAAGCAAAATATATTACTAAATAATAATTTTTTTTAATGTTTTGCATTTTTTATAACTTTATATATTTGTTATTAAAAATAAATTATTTAAATTATATTTGTCTTACTCAATTTTTATTTTGTAATTTATAATACTATAATAATAAACTACTAAATAATTAAAATGAATATTTAAAATTATAATGAATACAAATAAAAATGAGATTTATTATTTATTATTCAGGATATATCGGTTTAATGGTTTAAGTATTTATGTGTTTTGTTGTTTAGGAGTTTAGTGATTTAATTTTTAGACCTTTAGTGTTTCATAGTTTTTTTTAATGAATGAAAAAACAAAAAATTTAATTTTTTGATTTTTTTTAATTTTTGAAGGTAGTAACATTTGAAAATATAATAATTTTTAATATTTTTTAAATGTGAATATAATATTAAGTTATAATAATCTTAATAATTATATATTATGTAAACTCAATATAAATAATTTTATTGATAGATATTATAATAATGATCAATAAATAAATTAATAAACTTGTATTTATAAGAATGATATAAATTAAAATATAATTGTAAAATCTAAAATGATTCAAAATCAAAATAAGATATATTATTTAATAATAATTTTTTATTTTTAAAATTGTACCCCTTTTTATGATCATTTTTTTTGATGATAAATAAATTATTTTAATTATATATGTCGCACTAAATATTTATTTTGTAATTAATATTTCTATAAAAATAAACTGATAAATAATTAAAATGATTATTTAAAATTATAATGAATACTAATAAAACTGAGATTTATGATTTATTATTTAGACTATAGTAATTTAATATTTTAAGTATTTATGGGGTTCGGTGTTTAGGAGTTTAGTCATTTTAGTATTTAGTCATTTAGTGGTTTATAGGTTTTATATAAAAAATAAAATAAGAAAAAATTTATTTTTGTTATTTTTTCTAATTTTTGAAGGTTATACCTTTGAAAATATAATAATTTTTTTAATTTTTTTTGACAAGTAAATACAATATGAAGTTATAATAATCATAATAATTATATATAATATAAATTCTATATAAACTATTTTATTGATATTATTATAATGATCATAAAAAAGTAATAACCAGTTATTAATAAGATAAATATTGTTTAAAATATATTTGCAAAAACTAAAAAGACTCAAAATCAAAGTGAAATATTATACTAAATATTAATTCTAAATTTTTAAATTTTTATATCCATTTATAAGCCTATATATTTTTTGATGAAAAAATAAATTATTTAAATTATATTTGTCTCACTAATAATTTATTTTTTAATTTATATTTCTATAAAATTAAACTAATAAATAATTAAAATGTATATTTAAAATTATAATGAATACTAATAAAAATGAGATTTATGATTTATTATTTAGGGTATAACTATTTAATTGTTTAACTTTTTGTGGTTTTGGGGTTAAAAAGTTTATTGATTTATATGTTTACACATTTTTGTGTTTATAAGTTTTATTTATTCAATGAAATAACAAAAAAAATTATTTTTATGAATTTTCATGATTTTCAAAGGTTAAGAGCTTTGAAAATATAATAATTTTTTAATAGTTCTAAAATATAAATACAATACTTAGTTATAATAATCTTAATAATTAGATTTGTTGTAGTTTCAATATAAAAAAATGTATTAATATATATTATAATAATGATAAAAAAATAAATTAATAAATTATTATTAATAAGATAGATATTACTTAAAATAAATTAATAATAAACTATTAGTACAAACTAGCACCAGGGTGGTTTAAGCAAGGCAAGAAGTATGGGCTCTCTTTCAATCAAGAATCAAAAAATTTATTTTATTGGGATGTCTAAGCCTTTTTTTTATATCATCATTGATATTAAAAGTATCATTTCTTTCTTTTTTATATTAAATAAGTTAGGTATACAAGCTCGCAATACCCAAAAAGGTGCATATGAATCATATTCAAATGTATAAAAGGTTTTAATCATTGCTCAAAATATTAGAATTTCATATTGACACTTGAGGTCACAAATCAAAGGAAAAAGCCATAGTGATATTTCCAATCGCAAGAATTTAGCTATAGAAAGTTATAAAGAGTAGTATTCGAGCTTTAACTATTTCTAGGGTCATGACTTTTGCTCTTGATGAATGTTCAAAGTTACAATCATTCCTAGTGCAATTACTTTGCAATATAAAGATAAAATGCACAAGATATGGTCATATCCAATACTGTGACCCATTATTATAGTGATTAAATATGTATTCATGATCATTCTTAGTGCCATAACAATTTGTTCAACAGAGAGACACAAGTTATGGCATATTCTCATCGATATGATTTTGTGTTCTAGAGACAAAATATACAATCATGAACATTGCTAATGCTATAATAATCTAAAGCAAGAAATAGAGTGAATCCATAACTCACCCCTTGAGTCATGACTTTGTGTTACATATACAAAAAGATAAATTTATGACATTCCTAAAAGTTGTGAATTTCAATTTAAATTTAACACTTAGTCATTTGATTATAAAAGTGCAAAACAAGAGATTTAGGATTTAGGATTTATGGGTTAGGGTTATAGTTTATGGTTTAAGGTTTAGGATTTAAAGTTTTGGGTTTATTGTTTTTTTTGTTTTTTTTGGAAAATACACGCTTTATTTATCATTTAGGCGCACAAATTACAAGAGACTAAAAAGCTGACTAAATTAGGCCAGCCCACCAAATCCTATGCACCTTAATTATTCTATGCATAAAATACATAAAAAACATAATGCCTAATAATTCCAAGAGTACGAATACAACTAAAATCACCTGGCATTCCCAGACATCAGAGTTGGCATTGAGTCATTATGCGCACTGCATCCTTTCCATTCGGATTTGTCCAAGCCTTTTGGAGGAACCTGAATGATGCACCATATTAAAACTATGCAAATATAAGATTGTGCATGTGTGTGACATGCAGCATCAAGCATTTGCCTATGTCATTGCTATGCAATGGAAAACATTGCATAGATATTTCATTGTTTGAATAAAAGCTATAAATCTTTAAATGCCTAAATACTTAAATCAATAACTTCGAAATCTCGAAAACCCTAAATAGATAAATTTTTTAAACAGGTATATCCTCAATAATAAATAATAAATCTCATTTTTATTTTTTTCATTATAATTTTAAATATTCATTTTAATTATTTATTTGTTTATTTTTATATAAATATTAATTACAAAATAAATTATAAGTTAGACAAATATAATTTTATAAATTATTTTTCAACAAAAAAATATAGATAAACTTATTAAAAGAAGTAAAAAATTAAAAACAAAAAATTATTATATAGTAATATATTTTACTTTGTTTTTGAATCATTTTAGGTTTCGTAATTATATTTTAATTGATATCTAACTTATTAATAATAGATTATTAATTTCTTTTTTGATCATTATTAGAATATTTATCAATAAAAATATTTATATGATATATAGATTTAATATTTATTATAACTAAATATTCTATTCACTTTAGAAAAAAATTTTAAAATTATTAGATTTTCAAAGATTACCTTTGAACATGTGAAAAAAAAATATAATTTTTTTTATTATTTCATTGTTTAAATAAAACCTATAAATTACTAAATGCCTAAACACTTAAATCACTATACTACAAAATCTTGATACCCGTATATAGATAATCGTTTAAACGGGTATACATAAAATAATAATTAATAAATCTCATTTTTATTTGTTTTCATTATAATTTTAAAAATTCATTTTGATTGTTTAGTTTTTTATTTATATATATATATATTAATTATAAAATAAATTATGAGTTAAAAATATAATTTATAAAAATTATTTTTCATCACAAAATAGATAAGCTTATAAAAAGAATAAAATTTTAAAAATAAATAAGTATTATTAAGTAATATTTTGCTTTGCTTTTGAATTATTTTAGGTTTTGATATTATATTTTTAGTAATGTCACTATTATTCATAATATATTTTTAATTTATTTTTTGATAATTATTAGAATATCTATGAATAAAATTATTTATATTGAATTTATATGATATATAATTATTATGATTATTATAAATAAATATTTATTCACTTTTGAAAAAAATTTAAAATTATAATATTTTCAAAGGTTATAACCTTTGAAAATATCAAAAAATAATAAAAATAATTTTTTTTTTATTTTTTTTATTAAATAAAACCTATAAACAACTAAATACATACATAGTTAAATCAGTAAACTCCTAAACCTCGTATTGCCTAAATACATAAACCATTAAACTGCAATATACAATTTAATAATTAATAAATCTAATTTTTATTTCTTTTTATTATAATTTTAAATATTAATTTTTATTATTTATTAGTTTATTTTTATAGAAATATTTATTACAAATTAAATTATGAGAGCGACATATATATTTTAATTAATTTATTTTTAATAAAGAAAATATATGCTTATAAAAGAAGTAAAAATTTAAAAATTAAAAATTAATATCCAATAATATATTTTACTTTAATTTTGAATCAATTTGGGCTTTGTAAATATTTTTTTATTAATATCAATCTTTTTATTAATTACTTATTAATTTAAATTTTGATCATTATAATATTATCTATCAATAAAATTGTTTATATTGAATTTATATGATATATAACTATTAATATTATTATAACTAAATATTGTATTCACATTCCAAAAAATTTTAAATAATATTATATTTTCAAAGGTTATAACCTTTGAAAATGAAAAAAAATTACAAATTTTCTTTTTGTTATTTTATTGTTTAAATAAAACCTATAAATCACTAAATGCCTAAAAACATAAATTGCTAAACTTCTAGTTGACAAAACCTTTAAATACTTAAACTATTAAACATGTGTACATTAATAAAAAATCATAAATCTCAATTTAATTTTTATTAAGTATAATTTTAAATTTTTATTTTAATTATTTATCAGTTTATTTTTATAGAAATATTAATTACAAAATAAATTATTAGTGAGACAGATCTAATTTAAATAATTTATTTTTCATCAAAAAAAATATATATCCTTATAAAAAGAGGCAAAATTTTAAAAACAAAAATTTATTATTTAGTAATATATTTTATTTTTATTTTGAATCATTTTAGATTTTGTAATTATATTTTAATTTATATCATTCTTATTAATAATAGTTTATTAATTTTTTATTGATCATTATTATAATATCTTTTAATAAAATTATTTATATTGAGTTTACATTATATATAATTATTAAGAATATTTTAACTAAATATTATATTAACAATTAAAAAAAATAAAAATTATTATATATTCAAAGGTTACCTTCAAAAATTAAAAAAAAAATATAATTTTTTATTTTTTTATTCTTTAAATAAAAACTATAAATCACTATAGTCCTAAACACTTAAATCACTAAACCCCAAAACACCTAAATACTTAAACCATTAAACTAGTATATCCTGAATAATAAATAATAAATCTCAATTTTATTTGTATTCATTATAATTTTAAATATTCATTTTAATTATTTATTAGTTTATTTTTATAGAATTATAAATAAAAAATAAATTATGTGGAATTCAAAAATAATTTAAATAATTTACTTTTAATAACAAAAAATATAAACTTTTAAAAAGATGCAAAACATCAAAAAAATTATTATTTACTATTATATTTTACTTTGATTTTGAATAAATTTATGTTATGCAAATATATTTTAAAAAATATCTATCTTATTAATAATAGTTTATTAATCTATTTTTTGATTCATTAATAATTCAATATAATTGTTTTTATTGAATTAACATGATATATAATTATTAAGATTATCATAACTAAATATAGTATTCACATATATAAAAAATTTAAAAATTATTACATTTTCAAACGTTATAATCATCAAAAATGAGAAAAAATAACAAAAATAAATTTTTTGTTATATCATTGTTTAAATAAAACTTATAAACCATTAAATGCGTAAATACACAAATCACTAAACTCGTAAATCCCGAGGCCCCTAAATACCTAAACCATTAAACTTGTAAACCTTAAATATAATTTAAATAATTAATAGAAATATTAATTACAAAATAAATTATGAGTGACAAATATAATTTAAATAATATATTTTTCAACAAAAAAATATGTAAGCTTATAAAATGAAGCAAAAACTAAAAAAAATTATAATTTAGTAATAAATTTTACTTTGATTTTGAATCATTTTAGGGTTTTTAATTATATTTTAATTTATATAAATAATATTAATAATAGTTTATTAATTTATTTTTTTGATAATTTATATAATATTATAAATAAAATTGTTATTATTTAGTTTATATGATATATAGTGATAATAATTATTATTACTAAATATTGTATTCACATTTTAAAAAAATTTTATAATTATTATATTTTCAAATGTTATGCCATTTTAAAATTTGAAAAAATATCAAAAATAAAATTTTTGTTATTTCATTGTTTAAATAAAAGCTATAAACCATTAAATGTCTAAATACTTAAATCAATAACTTCTAAATCTCGAATACTTTAAATAGATAAATTTTTTAAACATGTATATCCTAAATAATAAATAATAAATCTCATTTTTATTTTTTTCATTATAATTTTAATATTCATTTTAATTATTTATATATTTATTTTTAAATAAATATTAATTAATAAAAAAATTATAAGTTAGACAAATATAATTTATATAAATTATTTTTCATCAAAAAAATATAGATAAACTTATTAAAAGAAGAAAAAAATCAAAAACAAAAAATTATTATATAGTAATATATTTTACTTTGTTTATGAATCAATTTAGGTTTTGTAATTATATTTTAATTGATATCTAACTTATTATTACTAGATTATTAATTTATTTTTTGATCATTATTAGAATATTTATCAATAAAAATATTTATATTTAATTTATATGATATATAAATTTAATAAATATTATAACTAAATATTGTATTCACTTTTGTAAAAATTTTAATATTATTATATTTCCAAAGAGTATAAACTTTGAACATGTGAAAAAACAAAAAAAAATATATTTTTTTATTTCATTGTTTAAATAAAACGTATAAATCACTAAATGCCTAACAACATAAATCACTAAACTACAAAATCCCAATACCCCTATATACATAATCGTTTAAATGGGTATACACTAAATAATAATTAATAAATCTCATATTTTTATTTGTTTTCATTATAATTTAAATAATTCATTTTGATTGTTTAGTTATATATATATATATATATATATATATATATATATATATATATATATATATTAATTATAAAATAAATTATATGTGAAAAATATAATTTATAACAATTATTTTTCATCAAAAAATTGATAAGCTTATAAAAAGAATACAAATTTAAAAACAAATAATTATTATTAAGTAATATATTTTTCTTTGCTTCTGAATCATTTTAGGTTTTAATATTATATTTTAAGTTAAATCAATCTTATTCATAATAGATTTTTAAGTTATTTTTTGATAATTATTAGAATATCTATCAATAAAATTGTTTATATTGAATTTATATGATATATAATTATTATGATTATTATAAATAAATATTTATTCACTTTTGAAAAAAAATTAAAAATTATTATATTTTCAAAGGTTATAAACTTTGAAAATATCAAAAAATAATAAAAATAATTTTTTTTTTAATTTTTTTCTTAAATAAAACCTATAAACCACTAAATTCATACACAGTTAAATCAGTAAGCTCCTAAACCACTTAATTCCTAAATAAATAAACCATTAAACTGCTATATACTACTTAATAATTAATAAATCTAATTTTTATTTTTATTCATTATATTTTAAATATTCATTTTAATTATTTATTTATTTTTATAGAAATGTTTATTACAAAATAAAGTATGAGCGCGACAAATATAATTTAATTAATTTATTTTTACTAAAAAAATATACGCTTATAAAAGAAGTAAAAATTAAAAAATTAAAAATTATTATCCAGTAATATATTTTACTTTAATTTTAAATGAATTTGGGTTTTGTAAATATTTTTTAATTAATATATATCTTTTTATTAATAGTTTATTAATTTAATTATTGATCATTATTATATTATCTATTAATAAAATTGTTTATATTGATTTTATATGATATATAATTATTAATATTATTATAACTAAATATTGTATTCACATTTCAAAAAATTGTAAATATTATTATATTTTCAAAGTTTATAACCTATGAAAATGATAACAAATTATAGAAATTTTTTTTGTTATTTTATTTTTTAAATATTACCTTTTAACCACTAAAAGCCTAAAAACATAAATCGCTAAACTCCTAATCAAAAAAACCTTTAAATACTTTTCAATTAAACTGGTATAGATTAATAATAAATCATAAATCTAATTTTAATTTTTATTCAGTATAATTTAAAATTTTTATTTTAATTATTTATCAGTTTATTTTTATAGAAATATTAATTACAATATAAATTAGTAGTGAGACTGATCTAATTTAAATTAAAATAGTATCCCTAAATAATAAATAATAAATCTCATATTTTTCATTATAAATTTAAATATTCATTATAATTATTTATTTGTTTATTTATATATAAATATTAATTACAAAATAAATTGAGCTAGACAAAAATAATTTATATAAATTATTTTTCATCAAAAAATAATAGATAAAGTTTTTAAAAGAAAAAAAAAATTAAAACAAAAAATTATTATATAGTAATATATTTTGCTTTGCTTCTGAATCATTTTGGGTTTTGTAATTATATTTTAATTGAAATCTATCTTATTAATAATAGATTATTAATTTATTTTTTGATCATTATTAGAATATTTATCAATAAAAATGTTTATATTGAATTTATATGATATATAAATTTAATAATTATTATAACTAAATATTGTATTTAATTTTGAAAAAAGTTTTAAAATTTTTATATTTTCAAAGTTTATAACCTTTGAACATGTTAAAAAATAAAAAAATATATTTTTTTTTATTTCATTGTTTAAATAAAACCTATACACCACTATAAGCCTAAACACTTAAATCACAAAACTACAAAATCGCGTTACCCCTATATAGATAATCCTTTAAACTGGTATACCCTAAATAATAATTAATAAATATCATTTTTATTTGTTTTCATTAAAATAAAAAAAATCATTTTGACTTTTAGTTTTTTATTTGTATATCTGTATTAATTATAAAATAAATTATGAGTTACAAATATAATTTTAAAAATTATTTTTCATTAAAAAATAGATAAGCTTATAAAAATAATAAAAATTTAAAAACAAATAATTATTATTTAGTGATATGTTTTGTTTTGCTTTTGAATCATTTTAGGTTTTGATATTATATTTTAAGTAATATCAATCTTATTCATAATAGATTTTTAATTTATTTTTTGATTATTATTAGAATATCTATCAATAAAATTGTTTATATTGAATTTATATGATATATAATTATTATGTTTTTTTATAAATATATATTATATTAACTTTTGAAAATAAATTTAAAAATTATTATATTTTCAAAGGTTATAACCTTAAAAAATGAGAAAAAATAATAAAAATAAATTTTTTGTTATTACATTTTTAAAATAAAACCTATATATCATTAAATGCTTACTTACTTAAATTAGTAAGCTGATAGACCGCAAAACCCCTAAATACATAAACCTTTTAATAGCTATATACTACTTAATAAATAATAAATCTCATTTTTATTTCTATTTATTATAATTTTAAATATTCATTTTAATTATTTATAATTTATTTATTTATAAAAATTAATTACAAAAAAAATTTTGAGTGAGACAAATATCATTTAAATAATTTATTTTTAATCAATAAAAAATATAAGCTAATAAAAAGAATGAAATATTTGAAAATTTAATATTATTATTTAGTAATATACTTTGATTTGATTTTGAATCATTTTGTGTTATGTAAATATTTTTTAATTAATATTTATATTATTAATAATAGTTTATTAATTTAATTTTTGATCATTATTATACTATCCATCATTAAAATTGTTTATATTGAATTTATATGATATATAATTAGTAAGATTAATATAATTATACATGGTATTCACATTTCAAATAATTTTAAAAATTATTTTATTTTTAAAGGTTATAACCTTTGAAAATCATATAAAACCAAAAAAAAATTTTTTTTATTATATAAAAAAACTATAAACCACTAAATGCCTAAAAACATAAATTGCTAAACTCCTAAACGAAAAAACCCCTAAATTAACAATCCATTATATTGGTATACCATTTATAATAAATCATAAATCTCATTTTAATTTGTAATCATTATAATTTTAAATATTCATTTTAATTATTTATTAGTTTATTTTTTATAGAAATATTAATTGCATATTAAATAAAGAGTGAGACAAATATAATTTTAATAATTTATTTTTAATCAAAAAATAACTATAAGATTATAAAAAGAAGTAAAAATTTAAAAACAAAAAAATCATTTATTAATATATTTTACATAGATTTAGAATCATTATAGGTTTTGCATTTATATTTTAATTGCTATCAATCTTATTAATAATAGTTTATTAATTTATATTTTTATCTTTATTATAATATATATCAATAAAATTACTTATATTGAATTTAAATGTCTTATAAATATTAAGATTATTATAATTAAATATTATATTTACATTTGAAAAAAATTTAAAAATTATTATATTTTCAAAGGTTATAACCTTCAAAAATGATAAAAAATCACAAAAATAATTTTTTTTATTTTTTTATTATTTATATAAAACATATAGACCACTAAATGCCTAATTATTTAAATATCTAGACTCCTTAACCCCAAAACATCCTAAATACTTAAACCATTAAACCTTTATAACCTAAATAATAAATAATCAATATCATTTTTATTTGTATTCATTATAATTTTAAATATTTATTTTAATTATTTTTTACTTTATTTTTATAGAAATATTAATTATAAAATAAATAATGAGTGAGACATATAATTTAAATATATTATTTTTTGAAAAAAAATAAGCTTATAAAAATAAACTAAATTTCAAAAATTTTAAATTTTATTTAGTAATATATTTTACTTTGATTTTGAATTATTTTGGGTTTTGCAAATATATCTTAATTAATATCTATCTTATTAATAATAGTTTATTAATTTTTTTTTCGATCATTATAATAATATATATTAATAAAATTTTTTATATTAAATTTACATCAAATATAATTATTAAGATTATTATTACTAAGTATTGTATTCAAAGGTTATAACCTTTGAAAATCACGAAAATTCATAAAAATAAATTTTTTGTTATTTCATTGATTAAATAAAACATATAAACACCTAAATGTGCAAACATATAAATCAATAAACTCCTTAACCCCAAAACCACAAAAAACTTAAACCATTAAATAGGTATACCCTAAATAATAAATCATATATCTTTTTTTATTAGTATTCATTATAATTTTAAATATTCATTTTAATTATTTATCAATTTATTTTTATAGAAATATTAATTACAAAATATTTTATTAGTGAGACACATATAATTTAAATAATTTATTTTTCATCAAAAAAATATATATGCTTATAAAATGAGGCAAGATTTTTAAAATAAAAATTATTATTTAGTAATATATCTTATTTTGATTTTGAATCATTTTAGATTCTACAATTATATTTTAATTTATATCATTCTTATTAATACTAGTTTATTCATTTATTTATTGATCATTATTATAATATCTATTAATACAATTATTTATATTTAGTTTACATTATATATAATTATTAAGATTATTATAACTAATTATTATAGTCGCATTTAAAAAAATTTAAATTGTTATATTTACAAAGGTTACAACCTTCAAAAATTAAAAAAAATTCAAAAAATTAAATTTTTTGTTTTTTAATTGTTTAGATAATAACTATAAATCACTAAAGGTCTAAACACTTAAATCACTAAACTCCTGAACCAAAAAACACCTAAATACTTAAACCATTAAACCGGTATATCCTGAAGAATAAATAATAAATCTAAATTTTATTTGTATTCATTATAAATTTAAATAATTATTTTAATTATTTATTAGTTTATGATTATAGAATTATAAATTACAAAATAAATTATGAGTAAGACAAATTAATTTAAATAACTTATTTAAAATAACAAAAATATAAAGTTATAAAAAAAGCAAAACATTAAAAAAAGTATTATTAAGTAATATATTTTACTTTGATTTTGAATAAATTTAGATTTTGCAAATATATTTTAAATAATATCTATACAATTAATAATAGTTTATTAAATTTTTTTTGATCATAATTATAATATCTAGCAATGTAATTATTTATATTAAATTTAAATGACTTATAATTATAAAGATTATCATAAGTAAATATTATATTTACATTTGAAAAAAATTTAGAAATTATTATATTTTCAAAGGTTATAACCTTCAAAAATTAAAAAAATAATAAAAATAAATTTTTTGTTATATCATTGTTTAAATAAAATATATTGACCACTAAATGCCTAAATACTTAAACCTCTAAACTACTAAAGACAAAACCCCTAAATAGTTAAACCTTTAAACTAGTAAACCTTAAATATAATTTAAATAATTTATTAAAATATTAATTACAAAATAAATTATGAGTGATACAAATATATTTTAAATAATTTATTTTTCATCAAAAAAAAATATAAGCTTATAAAAAGAAGCAAAAACTAAAAAAAAAATTATTATTTAATAATAAATTTTACTTGGATTTTGAATATTTTTAGGTTTTTCAATTATATTTTAATTTATATCAATCATATTAATAATAGCATATTAATTTATTTTTTGATAATTGATATCATATCTATTAATATAAATGTTTATATTTAGTTTATATTATATATAATTATAATGATTATTATTACTAAATATTGTATTCCCATTTTTAAAAAATATTAAAATTATCACATTTTCAAAGGTTATAAACTTTGAAAATGTTAAAAAATTTTAAAAATAATTTTTTTGTTATTTCATTGTTTAAATAAAACCTATAAACCACTAAATGACTAAAAATATAAATCGCTAAAGTCATAAACCAAAAAACTTCTAAATACTTAAAATATTAAACTGGTATATTTTAATAATAATTCATAAATCTCATTTTAATTTGTATTCAGTATAATTTTAAATTTTTATTTTAATTATTTATCAGTTTATTTTTATAGAAATATTAATTACAAAATAAATTATTAGTGAGATAGATCTAATTTAAATTAGACTGGTATACCCAAAATAATAAAGAATAAATCTCAATATTATCTTTTTCATTATAATTTTAAATATTCATTTTAATTATTTATTTGTTTATTTTTATATAAATATTAATTAAAAAATAAATTATGAGTTAGACAAATATAATTTATATAAATTAATTTTCATCAAAAAAATATGGATAAACTTTTTAATAGAAAAAAAATTTCAAAACAACAAATTATTATATAGTAATATATTTTGATTTCTTTTGAATCATTTTAGCTATTCTTATTATATTTTAATTGATATCTATCTTATTATTATTGATTTTTAATTTATTTTTTGATCATTTTTAGAATATTTATCAATAAAATTGTTTATATTGAATTTATATGATATATAAATATAATGGTTATTATAACAAAATATTGAATTCACATTTGAAAAATATTTAAAAATTATTATATTTTCAAATGTTATAACCTTTGAAAAATATCAAAAAATAATAAAAATAAATATGTTGTTATTTTAATTTTTAAATAAAACCTATAAAGACTAAATGCATACACGGTAAAATCAGTAAACTCCTAAGTCCCATAATGCCTAAATACATAAACCATTAAACTGCTATATACTACTTAATAATTAAGAAATCTAATGTTTATTTCAATTTATTATTATTTTAAATATTTATTTTAATTATTTATAAGTTTATTTTAAGGAAATATTTATTACAAAATAAATTATGAGTGCGACAAATATAATTTAAATAATTTATATTTAATCAAAAATATATATACGCTTATAAAAGAAGTAAAATTTTAAAAATAAAAATTATTATCTAGTAATATTTTTTGCTTTAATTTTGAATCAATTTGGATTTTGTAAATATTTTTTAATTAATATCAATCTTATTAATAAAAGATTATTAATTTAATTTTTGATCATTATTATAATATCTATCATTAAAATTGTTCATATTGAATTTATGCGATATATAATTAGTAAGATTAATATAATTATACATAGTATTCACATTTCAAAAAATTTTAATAATTATTATATTTTCAAAGGTTATAACCTAAGACAATGAGAAAAAATTACAAACTTTTTTTTGTTATTTTATTGTTTTAAAAAACTTAATAACCACTAAATGCCTAAAAACTTAAATCTCTAAAGTCCTAAATTAAAAAATCTCTAAATACTTAAACCATTAAACTGGTATACAGTAATAATCAATCATAAATCACATTATAAATTTTATTCAGTATAATTTCAAATTTTTATTTTAATTATTTATCAGTTTATTATTATAAAAATATTAATTACAAAATAAATTATTAGAGAGACGGATCTAATTTAAATTAAACCGGTATCACTAAATAATAAATAATAAATCTTATTATTTTTTTATTATAATTTTAAATATTCATTTTAATTATTTATTTGTTTATTAATATATAAATATTAATTACAAAATAAATTATGAGTTAGACAAATATAATTTATATATATTATTTTTCATCAAAAAAATATAGATAAACTTATTAAAAGAAGAAAAAATTTAAAAACAAAAAATTATTATATAGTATTATATTTTTCTTTGCTTCTGAATCATTTTAAGTTTTGTGTTTATATTTTAATTAATATCTATCTTATTATTAATAGATTATTAATTTATTTTTTGATGATCCAGACCCGTCCTATAGGTTCAAAATATCGGGACTGGACGAGACGTTAATCAGGGATTTTGGGATGGAGAAAACATTCCGGGATGGAACGGAGTTCGAACATTTTTTTAGATTTATTTTCTTCAAACTGGCCAAGTTAGTTCATGTTGAAACCTTTTGTTGTACCATTTATCTTTCCTTAGTTATGTATCTTTCAAACTCAAATTGGGCCATTTTGTTTTGTCAAATAGGCTGAATACCACAAACGAGTTCCATTACCTTGTCAAAAGCTTTGATGTGCAGAAAAGGATAGAAATATTAAATAGAACGTGACCGAGTTGTGTGCTTAATTTGGTTCTTTATTTTTTCACAAGTTGGCTTTGTTCAGCCGAGTGAAAGTTAACCATAATAGCAATACTACATTTTTTAAACAAATGCTTAAAATATTAAGGAATATCAAAAGATGACCACAAACATTGGTAGCAGCAATTACTACTTAAGTAATTGCTAAAATTAGGCAGCTTAATATAAAAAAAATACAACTAATAACAACTATGATAATTATCATTTCAAAGGTCCGTCCCGGAACAGCAACGAAAATCCAACCCCAATTAATTATCTCTTCTACAGCTCCTCCCTTTTCTTCCTCCACTGTAGAAGGACAACCAAAGATGAAAACGTGTTAATCATGTAGACATAAATTTCTAAGATGAAAGAGTAATAAAAAAACAAAATATTACCTTATAAAATTTAATACACCTATTCCAAATTAAGTTGGCCAACTATAGTTGGAAGAATATTTGGATCTTGTGACCCCTCTGAAAATTGTAATTGAACCATATTTTTATTAAATTGAATGAATAAAATAAGTAAAAAGTAAAATTAAAATTTACAAGCTTTGTATACTAACCTAATTCATTATCATCAAGGTGTTGAACTAATTCTTCAATTTCAATAGGTTTGTTTGAGCTTCTCAACCAATCTTATAGACATATGAGAACTTCAGCAATAATAGGTGTTAAAGAACTCCTAAATTTATCTAATGTTCTCCCCCCATTGCTATATGTAGATTCGTAGGCAATAGTAGATGCTTGGATAGAAAATACATCCCTTGCTACATTTTCCAAAGAAGGATACATAACCTGATTTACCTTCCACTAGTTTAGAAGATCAAAATCAATTCTATTTTTTCAAGTTTGTTCTCCAAGTACCTATCCAACACTTTCAAAGCTGCAACTTCTTGTTCTTTCTCCAATTCAACAAAAAAAATGATCAACATAAGCATCACTACCATCAAAGAAATCATCATTTTTATTCAACACAGTAGAAGAGAAATCATCTTCTTTTGATTCATCTTTATTTAAATCTTTATAATCATACATCATCTCATTTAAGGCATTTATAACCTTTTTCACCAAATTTTTAGTCAATTCCTTTCCATAATGCTAAGTGTACTTAACCTTGAGATATTTGAGCTTATATCTAGGATCCAACACTACTACTACCAAAAGCAGAATATTTGTTGATTGAAGAGAACCCCAATATTTGTTGAATTTATGTCTCATATTCATACCCATTTCAGACACCATTGTATCTCTACTATTTTCACAGAGCACAATGTTTTCCAAAATTAGAATAATCTCAAGAAAATAAACACTATAGGTAAAATATTATGAGCCAGAAAATTTACAAGTTACCTCATAAAAAGTATTCAAGAAATGAGCCAAAATCTTGGCGTTTGTTCAGTCTCTCTCAGTTGGAACGTTTGAACTAAACTCCTTCAAAAATCTTTTGTCTTTGTCCTCCAACTTATCAAATTCTTTTTGATATTTATATCATTTTGTAGCATCAAATAAGTTGAATTCCATCTTGTAGGACAATCTAATTGCAATGAAGATCCATATGTCAAGTTTACTTCTTCAACACATAACTTAAACATATCTAATCTTTTAGGACTGCTCCTCACATATTTCACCACACCTCTAATTTTTTGAATAGTACCCTCAACTACTGCAATTCCATCTCTGACAATTATGTTTAGGATATGACCACAACATCTCATATGAAAATGATCGCCTCTCAAATGTACAACACTTTTCTTCACAAGCCTTTTTTTTATATTTGTTCAACTGCAACAACATTATTTGATGTATTGTCTACAGTAATGCACATCAACTTTCTCAAACCCCATCATTCATGCAAAACTCAATAGCGTTTCTAATAATAACTTCAACATGACTTTTAATTACACAAAAGTTCAAAAGCCTTTTATGCATATTCCATTGATAATCAATGGAATGAACAGTCAAACAAATATAAGACAAATTTTGAATGTTAGTCTAAGTGTCGGTAGTCAATGAAACTTTATAACAATGAGATGATATGCTATCAAATAATTTTTTCTTTTCCTTCACAAACAAAGAAAAACAATCCCTTAGTGTGGGCTGCCTAGATGGAATTTTAAATTGAGGCACTCTAACTTCACAAAACTTTTTAAACTCATCCCTCTCAACAAAACAAAAATGCAATTCATCTTTTATGATCATTTTCTCCAAAGCCTTCCTAACTAGTTGTTGATCGAATTACCAACAAGTTAATTTGTTATCCTCTGAACTAGTACCATTAGTGAAACTCAACAAAGATTATGACTTGTCTTTACCTTTGTGAGCTTCTATTAAGTCTTTTTTGTGTGGAAATTTCCTATAAGCCTCTCTCAAGTATTTTCATAAACCCAAAGTACCTTGATCACTTTTTGCCAAATATTCTTTCCTATACCATATACAAGCTGCCCTGCTAGTTTCATTTCCCTCTGAATCAACTAATGTCTCATAAGTTTCCCAAATAGCAGACTTATACTTTTTATGAGCTTGAGGTTCAGATGTACCTTGACTTTCTTTTACAATTGAAATTGAAGAACCTACCATAACAATAGCTAGGTTTATGAAAGGATGATGATTGGTTTTACCAGTACTTTGATCATTTGAGATGTGATCATCTTCTATTTATTGTATTTTTTGTTTACCACTGGATTGTCCCATCTTCATTGCCATTAATTAATATGATATGTTAAGCATAAATACATATAAATATTTCAAACAAGCAAGCTCTACAATACTGACTCTAACACATTCAGCCCACTCATTAGGCCCAACCACAACACCACAACCAATACTCAACAAAACTGACTAAGACACGTAATAATAATAATAATTAATCACTCAATTCTCGTCGGAAAAACAAACTAAAAGGCTGGTGGCATCTGAGACATGGTGGAGGCAACCAAAAGTGCGACGGACAAGGGCTGGACCTAACTGAACACGGCTGGAATGGCGTGAGGTGGCCTGGATCTCGTCGGAACAGCAATAGGTTTGTCGGAATTGGATGGTCAGTAGTGGAATTGGTGGCATCTTCATGTTAAATATATATATTTATTTAATTATTTATTTTTTATTTATTTATTTATTTATTTTTATTTCTAGTATCGATTTTTTAGGTCGGGACGGTTCTCGGGATGGATATTGCTTAAGATTAGAAACCATCCCAAAAGAAAAAATACGTGACAAAATGGGACGAGAAAAGTCAAAGTCAATAATAGATTTTTCTCAGTCGCGATTCTTTCGGGATAATACTTCAAGTTGGGTCGCGAATCTCCGAGTCCCGTGAGCAGCCCTACTAAATGCATATAAAGTTAAATTAATAAACTCCTAAATCCCGTAATGCCTAAATACATAAACCATTAAACCACTAATTACTACTTAATAATTAATAAATCTATTTTTTATTGCTATTTATTATATTTTTAAATATTCATTTTAATTATTTATTAGTGTATTTATTTAGAAATATTTATTACAAAATAAATTATGAGTGGGACAAATATAATTTAAATAATATATTATTTATCTAATAAAAATATATGCTTATAAAAGAAGTATAAATTTAAAAATTAAAAATTATTATCAAGTAATATAAGTTACTTTAATTTTGAATCAATTTGGGTATTGTAAATATTTTTTAATTAATATCTATCTTAATATTAATAGTTTATAAATTTAATTTATGATCATTATTATAATATCTATCAATAAAATTATTTATATTAAATTTATATGATATATAATTATTAATATTATTATAACAAAATATTGTATTAAAATTTTAAAAAATTGTAAATATTATTATATTTTCAAATGTTATAACCTATGAAAATGATAAAAAATTACAGAAATTTTTTTTGTTATTTTATTTTTTTAATTAAAATCAATAAACCACTAAAAGCCTAAAAACATAAATCGCTAAATTCCAAACGACAAAACCTTTAAATCCATAAATCATTAAACTGGTATACATTAATAATAAATCATAAATCTAATTTTAATTTTTATTCAGTATAATTTTAAATTTTTATTTTAATTTTTATCAATTTATTTTATAAAAATATTAATTACAAAATAAATTATTAGTGAGACAGATCTAATTTAAATTAAACCTGTATCCCTAAATAATAAATAATAAATCTCATTTTTTTTTCATTATAATTTTAAATATTCATTTTAATTATTTATATGTTTATTTATATATAATTATTAATTACAAAATAAATTAAGTTAGACAAATATAATTTATATAAATTATTTTTCATCAAAAAATTATTGATAAACTTTTTAAACGAAAAAAAAATTTCAAAACAAAAAATTATTATATAGTAATCTATTTTGCTTTTCTTCTGAATCATTTTAGGTTTTGTAATTATATTTTAATTGATATCTATCTTATTAATAATAGGTTATTAATTTATTTTTTGATCATTGTTAGATAATTTATCAATAAAATTGTTTATATTGAATTTATATGATATATAAATATAATGATTATTATAACTAAATATTAAATTCACATTTAAAAAAAATTTAAAAATTATTATATTTTCAAAGGTTATAACCTTTGAAAATATAAAAAAATAATAAAAATAAATGTTTAATTATTTTATTTTTTTAATAAAACCTATATACCACTAAATGAATACACAGTTAAATCTGGAAACGTTTAAACCTCATAATGTCTAAATACATAAACCATTAAACCGCTATATACTACTTAATAATTAATAAATCTAAATTTTATTTCTATTTATTATAATTTTAAATATTCATTTTATTTATTTATTAGTTTATTTTTATAGAAATATTTATTACACATTAAATTATGAGAGCGACATATATATTTTAATTAATTTATTTTATTTCAAAAAAAATATATGCTTATAAAAGAAGTAAAAATTTTAAAATTAAAAATTATTATCCAGTAATATATTTTACTTTATTTTGAATCAATTTGGGCTTTGTAAATATTTTTTAATTAATATCAATCTTTTTATTAATAGTTTATTAATTTAAATTTGATCATTATTATATTATATATCAATAAAATTGTTTATATTGAATTTATATGATATATAATTATTAATATTATTATAACTAAATATTGTATTGACATTTCAAAAAATTTTAAATATTATTATATTTTCAAAGGTTATAACCAATGAAAATGAGAAAATATTACAATTTTTTTTGTTATTTTATTATTTAAATAAAACCTATACACCACTAAATGCCTAAAAACATAAATCACGAAACTACTAAACGATAAAATCTTTAAATACTTAAACCATTAAACTGGTAAACATTAATAATAAATCATAAATCTCATTTTAATTTTTATTCAGTATAATTTTAAAATTTTATTTTAATTATTTATTAGTTTATTTTTATAGAAATATTAATTACAAAATAAATTATTAGTGACACAGATCAAAAAATATATATATTCTTATAAAAAGAGGCAAAATTTTAAAAACAAAAATTTATTATTTAGTTATATATTTTATTTTAATTTTGAATCTTTTTTGATTTTGCAATTATATTTTAATTTATATAATTCTTATTAATAATAGTTTATTAAGTTTTTATTGATCATTATTATAATATCTATTAATAAAATTATTTATATTGAGTTTACATTATATATAATTATTAAGATTATTATTACTGAATATTATATTCACATTTAAATAAAATTAAAAATTATTATAATTTCAAAGGTTATAACATTCAAAAATTAAAAAAAATTAAATTTTTTATTTTTTAATTCTTTAAATAAATACTATAAATAACTAAAGGCCTAAACACTTAAATCACTAAACTCCAAAATACCTAAATACTTAAACCATTAAACTAGTATATCTTGAATAAAAAATAATAAATCTCTATTTAATTTGTATTCATTATAGTTTTAAATATTCATTTTAATTATTTATTAGTTTATTTTCATTGAATTATAAATTAAAAATAAATTATGAGGGAGACAAATATAATTTAAATAATTTACTTTTAATAAAAAAATATAAACTTATTAAAAGAAGCAAAACATCAAATAAATAATTATTTAGTAATATATTTTATTTTGATTTTGAATAAATTTACATTTTGCACATATATTTTAAATAACATCTTTCTTATTAATAATAGTTTATTAATTTATTTTTTGATCACTAATATAATATCTATCAATATAATTGTTTATATTGAATTTACATGATATATAATTATTAAGATTATCATAACTAAATATTGTATTCACATATAAAAAAATTTTAAAAATTGTTATATTTTCAAAGGTTATAACCTTCAAAAATGATAAAAAACAATAAAAATAAATTTTTTGTTATATCTATGTTTAAATAAAACTTATAAACCATTAAATGCCTAAAGACATAAATCTCTAAACTTCTAAACCCCGAAGCCCCTAAATACTTAAACCTTTAAACTCATAAACCTTAAATATAATTTAAATAATATATTGAAAAATTAATTACAAAATAAATTATGAGTGATACAAATATATTTTAAATAATTTATTTTTCATCAAAAAAATATATAAGCTTTTAAAAAGAAGAAAAAACAAAAAAACAAAAATTATTATTTAGTAATAAATTTTACATTGTTTTTGAATCATTTTAGGTTTTTTAATTATATTTTAATTTATATCTATCATATTAATAATAACATATTAATTTAATTTTTGATAATTGATATCATATCTATCTATAAAATTGTTTATATTTAGCTTATATTATATATAATTATATTGATTATTATTACTAAATATTGTATTCACATTTTAAAAAAAATTTAAAATTATTATATTTTCAAAGGTTATTGCTGTATATGTAATTTGTTTTTACTTAATAATCTGTTTTAATATTTTAATGTAAGTGCAGAAAAGGAAATATTAAAAGCCGGGGATGTAGTAGTAGCACAATAACGGAGGTTCCGCTGACCGGTTAGTGGGCTGAAATTTTTGGAGTAGAGCTTGGCCCGTTCCATGATCTGACCCGCTTCGGTTAAATGAACCGGATGTTTATTTTTCATATAAAATGATTCGTATTTATTTTTCGGGCGGTTGTTTTTGACCCGTTTTTGAACTGTTCATCATCCCTCTCCTCTCTCTGCGCGATTTCGTGACTGCTTCATACTGCATACTATAAGACATTCTGTTTTGGTTTTAATCTATAACGCATAAGTATTTTCTGGTGGAGGTAGCTAGTCGTACTGAGTGACTAGCAAACCACGTTATTTCCTGTGTTGATTTCTCATTTTCGATTTTTTGTCGTGGATGCTTGTGGATTGGGTTATATATTGCTTGTTTTTCTGTGTTTTCTGTTGTTTCTGTTTTTTAAACTTACTACCGTGGAATCGCAATTACCCAACAGTTATAACCTTTGAAAGTGTGAAAAAAAACTAAAATATTTTTTTTGTTATTTCATTGTGTAAATAAAACCTTAAACCACTAAATGCCTAAAAATATAAATCCCTAAACTCCTAAACGATAAAACCTTTAAATACTTAAACCATTAAACTAGTAAACATTAATAATAATTCATAAATCTAATTTTAATTTTTATTCAGTATAATTTTAAATTTTTATTTTAATTATTTATCAGTTTATTTTTATAGAAATATTAATTACAAAATAAATTATTAGTGAGACTGATCTAATTTAAATTAAAATAGTATCCCTAAATAATAAATAATAAATCTCATTTTTTTTCATTATAATTTTAAATATTCATTTTAATTATTTATTTTTTTATATATAAATATTAATTACAAAATAATTTGAGCTAGACAAAAATAATTTATATAAATTATTTTTCATCAAAAAATTATAGATAAACTTTTTAATAGAAAAATAATTTTCAAAACAAAAAATTATTATATAGTAATATATTTTGCTTTGCTTCTAAATCATTTTTAGGTTTTGGAATTACATTTTAATTGATATCTATCATATTAATAATAAATTATTAATTTATTTTTTGATCATTATTAGAATATTTATCAATAAAATTGTTTATATTGAAATTACTTGATATATAATTATAAAAATTATTATAACTAAATATTATATTTACATTGAAAATAATTTAAAAATTATTATATTTTTAATGGTTATCATCTTTGAAAATTAGATAAAATCACAAAAATAATTTTTTTGTTATTTTATTGTTTATATAAAACCTAAAAACTAGTAAATGCCTAAACGCTTAAATCATTAAACTCCTAAACCCCTAAACCACAAAACCCTTAAATACTTAAACATTTAAACCATCTTTAAAGGTTTAAGTATTTAAAATTAATATATATATATCTCAAATAATAATAGTTTATAAGTTTATTTTTTGATCATTATTATATTTATATTTATATTTAGTTTATTAAAACCTATCAATAAAATTGTTTATTTTTAATTTACATGATATATAATTATTAAGTTTATTATAACTAAATATTGTATTCACATTTGAAAAAAAATTAAAAATTATAATATTTATAAAGATTATAACCTTCAAAATTGCTAAAAAATTTGAAAAATAATTTTTTTGTTATTTCATTTTTTAAATAAAACATATAAACTACTAAATGCCTAAACAGTTAAATCACTAAACTCCTAAATACTTAAACCATTAAACCGGTATACCCTAAATAATTAATCATAAATCTCATTTTTATTTGTATTCATTATAATTTTAATATTCATTTTAATTATTTTTAGTTTATTTTTATAGAAATATTAATTTCAAAATAAAATTATGAATGAGAAATATAATTTAAATAATTTATCTTCATCAAAAAAATTTATAAGCATATAAAAAGAATCAGAAATTTAAAAATAAAAAATTATTATTTAGTAATATATTTTACTTTGATTTTGAATCGTTTTAGGTGTTGCAAATATATTTTAATTAATATCTATCTTATTAATAATGGTTTATTAATCTATTTTATGATCAGTATTATAATATCGATCAATAAAATTATTTATATTGAATTTACATGACATTCAATGGTTATAACCTTGAAAATGAAAAAAAATCATAAACATATTTTTTTGTTATTTAATTATTTAAATAAAACATATAAACCACAAAATACCTAAATACTTAAATTACTAAACTCCTATACCCTGATACTATAGCACCACACACACATAGCGACGGACCACAGTACACACGTGCACATATTCTTGTCCATTTTGGTGTAGCATTTAGAGGGGCCAGCAAGTCCTAGAAGCAGCCAAAAGTATGGGGACACCAGCTTGTAGAGGGCCCCAATAGCAAGCCAGGATGATAACATTCAGACAACTGACGAGACCGAGCAAAGTGGTCGGGAGTAAACCCAGGAGTAGCTAGGAGTGGGTCCCACTAGCCCTATCAGGCAGCATAAAGCGCCACCCAACTGTCGCCAAACAGGAGTAGCGGTAATCCATGATTAATTGGTGAGCCAGAAAAATCCGAAGCATCACCAAGCAGTGCCAGTAAGCAATAGAGTCCAGACCATCCACATGGGAGTGAAAGATTCAAAATTGTAGTTTATGTTTGTAGTCTTATTTGTAGTTTGGACTTTGTATGCACAATGTACTTGTAGAGATGGATCATGATATACTCACACATACAATTTTGTATATTCTTTATGTAGCTTGTAATGAAGGCAACTAGACCCATGAGTATCTCTAAGTGGGGCCCACTAATGCATTTTGTAAATATATATTAGGCAATGCTCCACTCCCAGGAGCAGAAGACCCATCTTTATAGCATTTTGTAATTTTACTTGTATTCTAGCCTGGTTGTACGCGTAGAGAATTAGACTATGAGATGGACCTCATCACACATGCACACCGATGCATGCATATTTTTTGATATATTGTCGGTGCAACATACAGCCACTTCTTGGAGCTCGAGGAGTAAGTATTCTAACCCAAGAGATACTCTTTTGACGATCATTGGAGCAAAAGAATGTGGAATTCAGAGGTGAGAATTAATTGACAAAGTGTCGTAGATATGGACTTGTGGATTTATGGGTATTCAGTTTTACAAGTATTCCATTGCATAGCAATGACATAGGCAAATGCTTGATGCTGCATGTTACACACATGCACAATATTATATTTGCATAGTTTTAATATGGTGCATCATAAGGTGCATAGGATTTGGTGGGCTGACCTAAATTAGTCATCTTTTTAGTCTCTTGTAAGTTGTGTGCCTAAATGATAAATAAAGTGAGTATTTTCAAAAAAAAAACAAAAAAAAACCATAAACCCTATACTTTAAATCCTAAACCTTAAACCATAAACTATAACCCTGGAACATAAAACCTAAATCCTATATCTCATGTTTTCCACTTTTATAATCAAATGACTAATTGTTAAATTTAAATTGAAATTCACAACTTTTAGGAAAGTCACATATTTATCTTTTTTGTATATGTAACACAAAGTCATGACTCAAGGGGTGAGTTATGGATTAAGTCTCTTTCTTGATTTAGATTATTGAAGCATTAGCAATTGTCATGATTGTATATTTTGTCTCTAGAACACAAAATCATATTGATGAGAATATACCATAACTTGTGTCTCTCTATTGAACATATTGTTATGGACGAAGAATGATCATGAATACATATTTAATCATTATAATACTGGGTCACAGTATTGGATATGACCATAGCTTGTGCATTTTATCTTTATATTGCAAAGTCATTGCACTAGGAAAGATTGTAACTTTGGACATTCCTCAAGAGCAAAAGTCATGACCCTAAAAATAGTTATAGCTCGAGTACTACTCTTTATAACTTTCTATAGCTAAAATTCTTGGGATTGGAAATATCACTATGGCTTTTTCCTTTGATTTGTGACCTCAAGTGTCAATATGCAAGACTAATATTTTGATCAAAGATTAAAACCTTTTATACATTTGAATATGATTCATTTACTCCTTTTTGGGTATTGTGAGCATGTATGCATAACTCATTTAATATAAAAAGAAAGAAATGATACTTTTCATATCCATGAGGATATAAAAAAGGGCTTAGACATGCAAATAAAATAATTTTTTTGATTCTTGATTGAAAGAGAGGCCATACTTATTGCCCTGCACAAACCACCCAGGGGCTAGTTTGTTCTAATAGGCTACAAGGTGGTTATTTTTTTAGAAGTGAACTATGTTTTAAAAAATTGCATTGAGTGTGTGCATGAGAGATATTTTATAAGAAATTACAATACTCAATATAAATAGCATCCTCAACAACTAGATATTTCAACACATAGGGGTACAACTTTGGTTTAGTCTGTTAGCGTGCATGAGTCAAATTACCTTTGATAGCCCAGTGATTCAACATCAAATATGTTGAGACATAATAGAGATAAAGTAAAAGCTCCTATTATTTTGGTTAGATCTTTAGCAATCATTCTAGAGTTGAGAGAGGAACAAAATAAATTATTTTAATTATTCAGTATAATTTTAATTTTTATTTTAATTATTTATCAGTTTATTTTTATAGAAATATTAATTACAAAATAAATTATTAGTGAGACAGATCTAATTTAAATTAAACTGGTATATCCTAAATAATAAAGAATAAATCTCATTTTTTTCAATTTTAATTTTAAATATTCAAATTTAATTATTTATTTGTTTATTTTTATATAAATATTAATTACAAAAATAATTATGTGTTACATAAATATAATTTATATAAATTATTTTTCATCAAAATAATATATATAAACTGTTTAAAAGAAAAAAAAATTTCAAAACAAAAAATTATTATATAGTAATATATTTTGCTTTGCTTTTGAATCATTTTAGGTTTTGTAATTATATTATAATTGATATATATCTTATTAATAATAGATTATTAATTTAATTTTTGATCATTATTAGAATTTTTATCAATAAAATATTTTATATTGAATTTATATGATATTTAAATATAATGATTATTATAACTAAATATTGCATTCACTTTTGAAAAAAATTTAAAAATTATTATATTTTCAAAGGTTATAACCTTTGAAAATATCAAAAAATAATAAAAATAAATTTTATGTTTTTTTATTTTTTAAATAAAACCTATAAACTACTAAATGCATACACAGTTATATAAGGTAACACCTAGACACCATAATGCCTAAATATAGTAACTATTAAATCGATATATAATACATAATAAATAATAAATCTAATTTTTATTTCTATTTATTATAATTTTAAATATTCATTTTAATTATTTATTAGTTTATTTTTATGGAAATATTTATTACAAAATAAATTATGAGTGCAACAAATATAAATTAAAAAATTTATTTTTAATGAAAAAATATATATATGAATATAAAAGAGATAAAAATTTAAAAATTTAAAATTATTATCTAGTAATATATTTAACATTAATTTTGAATTAATTTGGGTTCTATAAATATTTTTTAATTAATTTCTATCTTTTAATTAATAATTTATTAATTTAATTTTTAATCATTATTATAATATCTATCAATAAAATTATTTATATTGAATTTATATGATATATAATTATTAATATTATTATAACTAAAATATTATATTTACATTTAAAAAAATTCTAAATAATATTATATTTTCAAAGGTTATAACGTATGAAATTGAGAACAAAATTATAAATTTTATTTTATTATTTTATTGTTTAAATAAAACCTATAAACCATTAAATCCCTAAAAACATAAATCGCTAAATTTTCAAATGACAAAATATTTAAATACTTAACCTTTGATAATATTTTTGATATTTTTTCACATTTTCAAAGGTTATAACCTTTGACAATATAATAATTTTAAATTTTTTTTAAAATGTGAATACAATATTTATTAATAATAATCATTATAATTATATATAATATAAACTAAATATAAACAATTTTATTCATAGATATGATATCAATTATCAACAAATAAATTAATATGTTATTATTATTATTATGGATATAAATTAAAATATAATTGCAAAACCTAAAATTATTCAAAATCCAAGTAAAATTTATTACTAAATAATAATTTTTGTTTTTTAGTTTTTGATTCTTTTTATAAGCTTATATTTTTTTTTGATGAAAAATTAATTATTTAAATTAAATTTGTATCACTCATAATTTATTTTATAATAAATATTTTAATAAATTATTTAAATTTTATTTAAGGTTTACGAGTTTAAAGGTTTAAGTATTAAGGGGCTTTTGTGTTTAAGAGTTTTGATATTTAAGTATTTAGGCATTTATTGTTTTATAAGTTTTATTTAAACAATGATATAGCAAAAAATTTATTTTTATTATTTTTTCAAATTTTGAAGATTATATCCTTTGTAAATATAATAATTTTTAAATTTTTTTCAAATGTAAATATAATATTTATTTATAATAATCTTCCTAATTATAATTCATTAAAATTCAATATAAATAATTATATTGCTAGATATTATAATTATGATAAAAAATAAATTAATAAACTATTATTAATTATATAGTTATTATTTAAAAAGTATTTGGAAAAACTAAATTTATTCAATTCAAAGTAAAATATATTACTAAATAATTATTTTTTTTAATGTTTTGTTTTTTTATAAGTTTATATTTTTGTTATTAAAAATAAATTATTTAAATTATATTTGTCTTACTCATAATTTATTTGGTAATTTTTAATTCTATAATAATATACTACTAAATAATTAAAATGAATATTAAAAATTATAATGAATACAAATAAACTTGAGATTTAATATTTATTATTCAGGATATACCAGTTTACTGATTACTGTATTTATCTGTTTTGTGGTTTGGGAGTTTAGTGATTAAATTGTTTAGACCTTTAGTGATTTATAGTTTTTTTAAGAATGAAAAAACAAAAAATTTAATTATTTGATTTTGTTTTTATTTTCGAAGGTTGTAACCTTTGAAAAAATAATAATTTTTAATTTTTTTTAAATCTGAATATAATATTTAGTTATAATAATCTTAATAAATATATATAATATAAACTCAATATATATAATTTTATTGATATATATTATAATAATGATCAATAAATAAATTAATAAACTTGTATTTATAAGAATTATATTAATTAAAATATAATTATAAAATCTAAAATGATTCAAAATCAAAATAAGATATATTATTAAATAATAATTTTTTATTTTTAAAATTTTGCCTCTTTTTATGAGCATTTTTTTTGATGAAAAATAAATTATTTAAATTATATATGTCGCACTAATAATTTATTTTGTAATTAATATTTCTATAAAAATAAACTGATAAATAATTAAAATGTATATTTAAAATCATAATGAATACTAATAAAACTGAGATTTATGATTTATTATTTAGACTATACTAATTTAATATTTTAAGTATTTATGGGCTTTGGAGTTTAGGAGTTTAGTCATTTTAGTATTTAGTCATTTAGTGATTTATAGGTTTTATATAAAAAATAAAATAAAAAAATAATAATTTTTGTTATTTTTCTCAGTTTTGATGGTTATAACCTTTGAAAATATAATAATTTTTAAATTTTTTTTTGAAAAGTGAATACAATATGAAGTTATAATAATCATAATAATTATATATCATATAAATTCAATATAAACTATTTTATTGATATTTATTATAATAATGATCATAAAAAAGTAATAACTTATTATTAATAAGATAAATATTGTTTAAAATATATTTGCAGAAACTAAAATGACTCAAAATCAAAGTGAAATATTTAACTAAATATTAATTTTAAATTTTTAAATTTTTGTATCCATTTATAAGTAATACCCAAAAGTAATAACCTATTATTAATAAGACAAATATTTTACTAAATATTATTTAAATTATAATTTTCTCACTAATAATTTATTTTTTAATTTATATTTTATAAAATTAAACTAGTAAATAATTAAAATGTATATTAAAATTATAATGAATACTAATAAAAATGAGATTTATTGTTTATTATTTAGGGTATAACTATTTAATTGTTTAAGTTTTTTGTGGTTTTGGGGTTAAGGAGTTTATTGATTTATATGTTTACACATTTTCGTGATTTTCAAAGGTTATAACCTTTGAAAATATAATTATTTTTTAATAGTTCTAAAATATGAATACAATACTTAGTTATAATAATCTTAATAATTATATTTGTAGTAGAATCAATATAAAAAAATCTATTAATATATATTATAATAATGATCAAAAAATAAATTAATAAACTATTATAATAAGATAGATATTAATTAAAATATATTTATAGAACCTAAAATAATTCAAAATAAAAGTAAATTATATTACTAAATAAAATTTTAAATTTTTGAAATTTTGTTTATTTTTTATAAGCTTATTTTTTTTGATAAAAAATAATTTATTTAAATTATATCTATCTCACTCAATATTTATTTTGTAATTAATATTTATATAAAAATATTCTAAAAAATAATTAAAATGAATATTTAAAATTATAATGAATACAAATAAAAATGAGATTTATTATTTATTATTTAGGTTATATAGGTTTAATGGTTTAAGTATTTAGGGGGTTTTGGGGTTTAGGAGTCTAGAGATTTAGATGTTTAGGCATT
This sequence comes from Sapria himalayana, assembly GCA_029783825.1. Taxonomy (NCBI): domain Eukaryota; kingdom Viridiplantae; phylum Streptophyta; class Magnoliopsida; order Malpighiales; family Rafflesiaceae; genus Sapria; species Sapria himalayana. The sequence continues at coordinate 42,028 of JAREIK010000267.1, read as the reverse complement.
TAGTGGTTTATAAGTTTTATTTAAATAATAAAATAATAAAAAATTATTTTTGTGATTTTTTATCATTTTTGAAGGTTATAACCTTTGAAGATATAAAAATTTTTAAATTTTTTTCAAATGTAAATATAATATTTAGTTATAATAACTTAATAAATTATAAGACATTAAAATTGAATATAAGTAATTTTTTTGTTCGATATTATAAAAATGACCAAATAATAAATTAATAAACTATTATTTATAAGATTAATCGCAATTAAAATATAATTGCAAAACCAAAATATAATGATCAATATAAATTACAAACCACCCAGGGGCTAGTTTGTTCTAATAGGCTACAAGGTGGTTATTTTTTTAGAGGTGAACTATGTTTTAAAAAAAGTGCTTTAAGTGTGTGCATGAGAGATATTTTAGAAGAAATTACAATAATCAATATAAATAGCATCTTGAACAACTAGCTATTTAAACACATAGGTGTACAACATTGGTTTAGTCTGTTAGCGTACATGTGTCAAATTACCTTTGATAGCCCAGTAATTCATCATCAAATATGATGAGACATAATAGAGATAAAGTAAAAGCTCCTATTATTTTGGTTAGAGCTTTAACATCATTCTAGAGTTGAGAGAGGAACCAAATAAATTATTTTAATTATTCAGTATAATTTTAATTTTTATTTTAATTATTTATCAGTTTATTTTTATAGAAATATTAATTGAAAAAAAATTATTAGTGAGACAGATATAATTTAAAATAAACCGGTATATCCTAAATAATAAAAAATAAATCTCATTTTCTTTTCATTTTAATTTTAAATATTCAAATTTAATTATTTATTTGTTTATTTTTATATAAATATTAATTACAAAATAAATTATGAGTTACACAAATATAATTTATATAAATTATTTTTCATCAAAATAATTTAGATAAACTTTTTAAAAGAAAAAAAAATTTTAAAACAAAAAATTATTATATAGTAATATATTTTGCTTTGCTTCTGAATCATTTTAGGTTTTCTAAATATATTATAATTGATATCAATCTTATTAATAATAGATTATTAATTTATTTTTTGATCATTATTAGAATATTTATGAAAAAAATAGTTTATATTGAATTTATATGATATATAAATATAATGATTATTATAACAAAATATTGAACTCACTTTCGAAAAAAATTTAAAAATTATTATATTTTCAAAGGTTATAACCTTAAAAAATGAGAAAAAATAATAAAAATAAATTTTTTGTTATTTCATTTTTTAAATAAAACCTATAGATCATTAAATGCTTACTTACTTAAATCAGTAAGCTTATAAATCCTGAAACCCCTAAATACATAAACCTTTTAATAACTATATACTACTTAATAAAATATAAATCTAATTTTTATTTCTATTTATTATAATTTTAAATCTTCATTTTAATTATTTATAGTTTAATTTTTTAGAAAAATTAATTACAAAATAAATTTCGAGTGAGACAAATATTATTTAAAAAATTTATTTTAATAAAAAAAATTTAAGCTTATAAAAAGAAGGTAAATTTTAGAAATTAAATATTATTATTTAGTAATATATTTTGATTTGATTTTGAATCATTTTGTGTTATGTAAATATATTTTAATTATTATTTATATTATTAATTAAAGTTTATTAATTTAATTTTTGATCATTATTTTAATATCTATCATTAAAATTTTTTATATTGAATTTATATGATATATAATTAGTACGATTAATATAATTATACATGGTATTCACATTTCAAAAAATTTTAAAAATTATTTTATTTTCAAAGGTTATAAACTTTGAAAATAAGAAAGAATCAAAAATAGAATTTTAAATTTTTATTATATAAATAAAACCTATAAACCACTAAATGCCTAAAAAGATAAATTGCTAAACTCCTAAACGACAAAACTCCTAAATAATCAAACCATTAAACTGGTATACCATATATAATAAATCAAAAATCTCATTTTAATTTGTATTCATTATAATTTTAAATATTCATTTTAATTATTTATATTTGTATTCATTATAATTTTAAATATTTTGATTATTTATATTGATTATTGTAATATAAATAGGAAGAATAAGAAGAATAAGAAGAATAAGAAGAATAAATAGATTAATTAGAATAAGAAGAATAAGAAGGATAAGATGAAGTAGAAAAATAATAATAATTAAAAGAATTAGAAGAATAAGATGAATAACAAGAATAGACGAATAAGAAGTATTAGAAAAAAATGAAGAAAAGAAGACTGAGAAGAATAAGAAGAATAAAAAGAATTAGAAGAAATCGAAGAATGAGAAAATAAGAAGAATACCAAGAATAAAATAATAAGAAGAATAAGAAGAATAAGAAAAATAAGAAGAAGAATAATATAAACAATAAGAAGAATAAAAAGAATAAGAAGAATAAGATGAATAAGAAGAATATTAAGAATAAGAAGAATAAGAAGAATAAGAAGAATAAGAAGAATAAGAAAAATACAAATAATAAGATGAATAAGAAGAATAAAAGAATAAGAAAAATAATAATAATAAGTATAAAAACAAGATTAAGAAGAAAAAAAGTATAAGAATCATAAGAAGAATAATAAGAATAAGAAGAATAAGAAGAATAAGAAGAATAAGAAGAATAAGAAGAATAAGAAGAATAAGAAGAATAAGAAGAATAAGAAGATAAATAATAATAATAAGAATAAGAAGATAAATAATAATAAGATTAATACTAAGAATACCATGAATAATAAAAATAAGAATATTAAGATTAATTAGAAAAATAAAAAAAATAAGAAGTTTAATAAGAAAAAAAGAATAAGAGAAATAGAATAATAAAAAGAATAAAAAAATAAGAAGTAAAAGAAGAATAAGTAGAATAAGAGAATAACAAGAATAAGAAGAATAAAGAAGAAAAAGAAGAAAAAGAAGAAAAATAAGAAAAGAATAAAAAAAAGAATATGAAGAATAAGAATAATAAAAAGAATAATAATAAATAAAATAATAGTAATAACTAACGAAGAATAATAAGATTAAGAAGCATAACAAGAATAAGAAGATTAATAAGGATAAAAATAAGAAGAATAATAAGAATAACATGAAAAAGAAGAATAAGTAAAATTAGAAGAATAAGAAGAATAAAAGAATAAGAAGAATAAGAAGAATAAAAAGAATAAAAAGAATAAGATAAATAAGATGAATAAGAAGATAAATAAGAAGATAAATAAGCATAAGATTAATACTAAGAATACCAAGAATAAGAAAAATAAGAACATTAATATTAATTGGAAGAATAAAAATATAAGAAGAATAATAATAATAAAAGAATAAAAGGAATAAGAATAATAAAAAGAATAAGAAAAATAAGAACTAAAAGAAGTATAAGAAGAATAAGAAGAATAAAAAGATAAAGAAGAATAAGAAGAATTAGAAGAATAGGAAGAATAAGAAGAAAAATAAGAAAAATAATAAAAAAGAATAAAAAGAAGAATATGAAGAATAAGAATAATAAAAAGAATAATAATAATTAAAATAATAATAACTAACGAAGAATAATAAGAATAATAAGTTTAAGAAGCATAACAAGAATAATAAGATTAATATGTATATAAAAATAAGAAGAATAATAAGAATAACATGAAAAAGAAGAATAAGTAGAATAAGATGAATAAGAATAATAAAAATAATAAGAAGAATAAGAAGAATAAGAAGAATAAGAAGAATAAGAAGAATAAGAAGAATAAAAAGAATAAGAAGAATAAGAAGAATACGTAGATTAAGAAGAATAATAAAAATAAGAAGAATAAAAAGAATAAAAAGAAAAAAAGAATAACAAGAATAAGAAGAAAAAGAATAATAAAAAGAATAAGATTAATAAGAATAATAAGAAGAATATGAAGAAGCTTATTTGTAATCTTCTACTGATGGATGGGGCTACTGCCACCCTTACTATGCCAAGTGTGGCCAGGGTTTGCATTAAAGTCTATCTAAATATTCCTATCCCACAAAGGATCTGGATTGTGCGGAATGAAGAGAAAGGTTACTAGCAGTCCATCATCATTTGAATAGCTTCCTAGCTACTATGCGAAAATCTTAAAAAGTGGACACTCAACAGAGGAATGTATGGCTAAGTCCAAGGATAAGAACCCTAGTAAAAAATAAAAAAAATTGGTTTATAGACCCATAAACAAGCAAGAAAAAATTATTGAGGAGGGCATATTTGAAACTTCTGCACTAACATAATCTCTTCCTCTATTAATAGAACCTACCAATAGTAATTATATCCAAGATAAAAACAAAGAAAAAGTAAAGAAAATTAGAATTATGATGGATAAAATTAAAGATGTGGTCCATAGAACTTGAAAACCTAAAAAGAATACAAATTTAGAAGACACATAAGGGTGGTGTTCTAGTTCTGAAGTTGGTTTTGTTGAAGATATTAAAGGCTGCAATGATATTTTTACAACTGCATAAATAAATTACCCTACTCAGTCTAAAGATGACATAGATATTAAAAAGAAGAGATCAGAAATAGTTAATAGGGAATGCGCCTTAGATGAATTGAAAATTATATGTCTGAAATTGCCTATTATTGACAAGGAGGAAAGGTCTAAATTAATTCAAAGCCCAAATCTCACAAAAAAGACAGAAACACAAAAAATATTTAAATAAACCCTATGATACAAAGTGTAAAACATGAGCTCAACTAAAATTCTCAAATAATGTTTAGATATTTATTCTAGAATATTCGGGGAATAGCCAACTCCACATCCTTAAACATCTTAAAAAATAATAAGACCAAATAAATAAAATTTCACTATTAATGTTAGAGGAACTAATTTAGATAAAAACAACTGGAAGATTATAAGAATAAGCTAGGTTTCATGATTGCATTGTCTAATAAAGCTAGTAAAATATCGTTGATTTGGAAAGATTATTTGGATTTCACAAATATGGAGGAATATGAATTATTAATAAATCTCAGCCTAAATAAAAGTAAGCCGATAACCATATTAGTAGTTTATGCTCGTAACTTTAAATAAAAAAGAAAGGAACTCTAAAAAATCATGGAGTATATAGCACTTAAAAACACACCCTGGATAATATGAGGAGAATTTAATACTATTAGAAATGCATTAGGAAAAAAAAGCAACAGAACTATAAATTTACAAGCTAGTGATCGATTCAATGAAGTATTCACTAGATGTAATTTACTAGAAGCTAACTTTTTAGGCTTAAATTTTACATGGACAAACAACCATAAAAAGAAAGGAGCTATCTGGTCTAGACTAGATAGAGTCCTCTTCAACTCTAAGTGGCTAGATTCATTTGGAAATATACGTGTCAAACATCTGAACAGAACCTCTTCAAATCATAACCCTCTTTTATATCCCATTAAAAAACAAAAAATAAAAACACAGCATTTAATTTTTAGAATATGTGGTGCCTCCATTATGACATCCAAGACACGGTGAAAGAGTCTTGGTTGTAGCCAGTAAAGGGTAATCCGGATCAGATCCTCACTGTTAAATTAGATAGGTTGAAATCATGTTTAATTAACTAGAATAAAAATAAGTTTTTGATTATCAACAGGAGTATTATAGAAATAGAATAGAAAATTGATAACTTGGAACAAGAATATGATGGATATCATAGCATAAGCAATCTTTGCGAGCTTAATAAGACACAAAGTGAACTTAAACTAAAATTACATATTGAAGAAATTTTTTGGAAATACAGAGTAAAAGTAAAATGGTTAAAAGAGAAAGATCAAAACACGAAATTTTTTCAGCTGGTTTCGAAAATCAAGATTCAAAAACAATAGAGAAATGAAATAAAAAACAACGAAGGAATATGAATAGAAATAAGACATAAATTAAAGATACTCTTGAAGGCATATATAGAACATTACTATGCGATAATAATAGAATAAAAGGGCATAAATTTTTTCAAAACAAAAATAATAAAATTAATTATGAAGATAATAATAAGCGAAATGGAATTCCCAGAAGAGAAAGAGATCAAAAACACAATCTATAGCTTGGATAAGGATAGCATAGCTAGCCCAGATGACGAGAATTCCATGTTTTTCCAAGCTTGTGGGATATAATTAAACAAAATATTATTCATGGCAGTCATTGGTTCATCTGCGGAGCAGAAACTAAAAAAAAAGTGGGTGCTAACTCATATAGTCCTTATTCCCAAAAAAAAACTACAAAAATGAGAGGACTACCGACCCATCAGCATATGCAATTCAATATATTAAATACTGGCGAAACTGATGCAAAATAGACTATGACTGATTCTTCCTAAAGGTATTTTAAATGAACTATCCATCTTTCTAAAAAATAGATTGATCATGGAAAATATATGGCAGGCTTAAGTGCTCATGAAAGAGTAATCTTCCAAATCTAGTGGGCATAATGTAATTTTCAAATTAGACCTATCGAAAGCCTTCGATAGAGTAGATTGGCAGGTTTAATCTTTACCATGAGAAAAAATGGATTCCATAGAAGAATGGATATATTTAATTTTTAGATGCATTTCTAGTACCTGGTTCAAGACTATTATAAATGGAGAAAAGGGGAAAGAGTTTAACCCCACCCGGGGGCAAGACAAGGAGATCCCCTATCACCCTCTCTCTTTAACATATATTTGGAATTATTTATAGTGAACTTGAAAATCAAAATAAATAAAGGGGACATATACACTTTAAGGAAATATAGAGACACTCTTCAAATTAGTCATCAAGCATATGCAGAAGACATCATTTTATTCACCAATGGTAATAATAGATCCATAAATTTTCTAATGAAAATTTTTAAAACAATGGAAAAAAATGGGTCTAGTGTTAAATAGAAATAAGTGTCAATTTAAAATATCAAAGAAAGCTCATCCTAGACTAGTACATAAGATAAGGGAGAACATGGGTTTCTCTCACATAAAAGGATCTCTCTCTTATCTTGGGTGTCCATTATATGAAGGCAAAATTAAATTAGAGCACCTATATTTTTTACTTTTTAAGCTTAGGCACAAATTTGTGGGCTGGAAAATTGAATCGTTGGATATGAGTGAAAGAATTACACTCATAACACATGTACTTCAAATTATACTAGTGTACAATCTAATGGTTATGCAACTGCCTAAATTTTCATAAAAAAATAGAAGGAGAACTTGCGAATTTTTTTTGGGGAAAGAAGAATGGTAGACTGAATTTTTATTGGATTAAATGGAAAGATCTTTGCTTTCCAAAAGAAGAAGTGGGTCTTGTATTTATCAATCTAGAAGAGATAGTTGAAGTATGGGCCTGTAAGAGATGGTGGAGATTAAAAGAGAATAATAATCTTGGGGCATCATACATGAGAGCAAAATATCTAGTTAATAATGACAATAATGGGATAAAAAAGATCAGCAATGAATCACAGATCTGGAAACAAACTTTAAAGCAAAAAGAAATGGTGGATAACCACTTTGTGTTTACTAAGTATGGTTGGAAATGGAAGGTAAACAAGGAAGCCTCATTTTTCTTAAAATTAGCCAAGAACCTAATTAGGAGTAACCTTTACGGGATTTATTTGAATGGTGTTTGAACAATAATAATTCACTTAAAATACGTTTATTGTTATGGAAATCTATATCTAATATTATTCCACTAGATACTTGAATACAAAAAAAAGGCATAAATCTAAGCTCTAAATGTGATTGCTGCAAAATGAGAATAGAAACCTCAGATCACCTATTTTCACAAGGTAAAGAATCTTCAAAAATATGGAAAAAATTTGAAAAAGAAATAAGTTTAAAGTATAAAAACTAAACTCTCAAAAGAAGAATTTAGAAATGGATGAAGGGGACAAATCTTAAATCAGTACTTAAATGGCTCAAAAATATCATCCCACCTTTGATAATATGGTGTATTTGGAAAGCCAAAAACAAAAATAGATATGAGGGTATTGAAATGAATGCATAAGATATAGTATGTGAGATAAAAAAAAGAACTAAAAATCATTTCAAAAGCTTACCCTTTAAAGAATATAATTTACTCAGAAAATAAAGAATATATAGATAGGTGCCATCTAAGGTTTCAAAATCCCAAATCAAGCTTTATGAGTATACATTGGAATAAACCTCCAAAAGTTTATTTGGCACTTAATACAGACAGTAGCTTTAAAAGAGAAATAGGCACAACAAGAGGTGGAGGAATTCTTAGAGACTCCAATGGCAAGATGATTTGGGCATTCACAAGAAATTGAAAGCTAATACTTTTATGCAGTCTAAAATCTGGGCCCTTTTGTCTACCTTAAAGATATGCAAAGATAGTAAAATAAAAAATATTCAAATACAAACGGATTCACTTTTGTTAGTAGGTATTATTAAAGGTCATTGAAGAAATCATACAACTGGTACATGATTTATACTAAAGTATAATGCACATATATGGAGAAGTGAACCAAGCAACTCATAAGCAAGCTAAAAAAGGTGGAAAATTAGGAAATCAGGACTTCGATGTGCAAAACATGCCTGCTAAATATAGAGGTTTACTTAAACTAGATGAAATAGAATATCCTATATTTAGGAGAGCAATTTGAACCTCCATAAAAACCATTTAGTAACACAGAAGTTATCTAAAATCTCACCATAATTTGTAATAAATTAACTAACTTGAAAGCTTGCATATTATTTGTTGTAGCATACTGTACATCCCTTACAAGGGCCACCAATTGTAGCAGCATCAATTATCTTTCAAATGATATTCTATAAGATAAACCCCATAGTCCTGTAGGTGAAATTATTATAATATCCTGGTCCTGTGGGATGCTTAATTAGGATAAGAGGAAATTTATATATCGTGTACTTTTATGGGCCCTTGTAAGGGATTACTGAAAATATTAGATTTATATTAATTCTTATGGATGTATTTCGATATGTTGTGTTTTTTTGTTAATGTCATGGAGTAAATGTTAAGGTGCTACTAATAGAAATATTTTCATGTAATAGAGGAGTTTGTTTGTTAGAATTTGGGGTGATTGCATGTGATGGGGGTGAATCATGCTACTGATAGAAAGGAAGCAATAAGGGAGAGGGGGTGATGGATGTATATATGTTTGTTTGGTTACTTTTTCTGATAGAGCAAGTGACATAATAGAAACAAAGTGAAGCTGGTTCAGCTAGTAGAGTTTTGGAAGATAAAGACATATAGACAGAAGCAGAAAGAAGAAGACTACTGTAGATTGTGATGGTTTTTAATGTTTATTTATCTGGTTGTCTAAAATAGTTAAAAAGGGATGAAATAGAAGGAGCTCTGGAAGTAGTAGAAAGCATGGCATGAACTAGAAGGCGCACAATAATAATAACAACATGTCGTAGCTAGCTTACTGATATTAACTACCTTTTATAGGCAGACTAGAAACAATAAGAAAGAGGACCATAAAAGGAAGATAGGTAGCAACAAGAAAACAATGTATTGTCTGTTTGTTGTTGATCTTGGTTTGTGTAGGTGATATATAAAGAAGGAAGGCAGAAGCTATACAAGTGCATAAAGAGGTAGGGAGAAACTAAAAGGAGCAACCAAGGCAACAGTAAGGATGTTTAGCTAAAGATAGGTGCTGAACAAGTGGACAAAGATATAAATAGAACACTAGAGGAAGTTTACCTAAAGTTGCAACAGAAGATGCTGATGCAAATTAGCTAGTGATGTCTAGTAGGCAGAATGCTCAAACAGAAGCTCAAGCAGAAAAGCTCGAACAGAAAGCTCAAGCAGAAAGCTCAAATAGAAAGTTCAAGTAGAATGCTCAAATAGAAAGTTCAAGTAGAAAGCTTATAAAAGATAGATAGGAAGAAAGCTCTAGTATATTTTTTAATTTTGTTAGAATGTATAGAAGTTGAGACTAGAAGAATCCTATGGAATCAAAGTTAGATGAAAAATCTTCCTAGCATGCGATATAATAGATAAAGCAGAATATTATGCATGCTATATTTATTTAATTTTGCTTTAAAAGGTGTAAAAGGGCAAGGGGTAGTATATTAGCTTGTAAAAATGACATTTCCTCCTCCAAAAGATAGGGCTATCATAATTAATAAAACAAACCTTGAAAAAAATAATAAGATAATAAGAATAATAAGAATAATAAAAAGGATAAAAATATAAGAATAATAAGAATAATAAGAATAATAAGAATAACACGAAAAAAAGAATAAGATGAATAATAAAAATAAGAAGAATAAGAAGAATAAGAAGAATAAGAAGAATAGGAAGAATAAGAATATAATGGCTTTTGAATGAGGAACTAACAAAGCTAATATACTACCCTTTGGCCTTTTATACCATTCTAAGCAAAATTAAATAAATATAGCAAGCATAATATACTATTTTATCTATTATATCGCATGCTAGGAAAAGATTTTTCGCTTTCTAGAGAGAGAAAATTCACTTTATAGAGAGATAAATAGACATTATTGAGTGAAGAAGCCCAATTTTAAGCTAAAATTGGAAAATCTGGTTTACTCTTAACAAAAAATAATTTTCATCACTATTCGGTGAAACCGACCCTAATTTTTCCAAGTTTGACATGAAAATGGTGAGCCTTCTATAATTTTTTCGATTGAGGAACTAACAAAGCTTGTTGATGTGTTTAAGCTATGCTTATTGGGAAGTTCTACCCATGGCCGACCCATATTCAAAGATATTCATGATTTCTGGCTTCATTAAAAATGGGGGAGCGATAAGTATGGCTTGGTTTGATGGGAAGCACATCTTCATCCGTTTTCAAGAGGAAGAAGACTTTGTCCGAATATGGCTTAGAGGACAGTGGACAATCAAGGGGTACCATATGCGTGTCCTCAAATGGTCTCCAGCTTCACTCCTCAGGAAGAAACTGCACAGGCCCTATTATGGTTTAATTTACCGAACCACCCTCTTCATTTTTTTATAAGCTTCCTCTATACTCAATCGGCTTTTGTTTAGGCAAACCCTGGCTTATTGATGAAGCCACGGCATGCATGACTAGACCAAGCTGGGCCAAGATTTGCATTGAAATAAGTCTTAAAAAATCTTCCGCCGAATAGAATATGGATTGGCAGTAACTATACAAATGAATTATAGTAAAAGGTTATTCCAGAATTCATGCCAAGTTATTGCACAAACTGCCTTAGAATGGGGCATGGAATAACATAATGTATGGTGGAAAGAGGGATGAGAAGAGATGGATTTAATGAGGGGAAAGGTAGAAGCAGGCTATGGGTGAAGAAGGGGCAGAGAGAAGAGGAAGGAGCTATAAATTTGGATAGAGAGAGAGTGTGAAGAGGGAAGAGTCACAATGAGAAAGGGGGTAGAAGGAAGGGAGGGCAGGGCTTATAGGCAGCTGGGAGTGTTAGAGAGAGGGATGAAGATAGTTTAGAAGAGGCGTTGGAGGTAATAGAAATAGCATCTGCTGGAAAAGAAAATGATGATAAGGGAAAGGGTAGGGAGGGAGAGACGATGAAGAGGTAAGGGTAGTAAAGAGATTGAAGGTATAGAGATGGAAGGGCATTAGGGAATGGCTTGCCAAAACAGCAAAGATGAAAGAATGAATAGGGGCAGAAGGGATGGTTATAAATAGCAATGTCAGGGTTGGAGGAAGGAGGAGGAAGAAAATAAGAGGGGCAGAAAAAATTAAAAAAATAAAGAGATATAATTGGGGGGATGATGATCTTCTCTCTGAGGAGGGACTCAGAGGCAAGAAGCTAGTCGTATATAAGACAGGTTAAAGTTGAAGTGACGCACATCTCTTATCTACCTCAGGATTATTTAAATGAACATAATATGCTCCGATTCATCCCACAGAAAAGTGCATGCACAATTGAAGAACTAAGAAGAATGAAGAAAAAGCCTGGAAAAATTAAAGTAGGAAAAGAGCAGGCACCTAGCTCAAGTAAAGCTTCTAGAAATAGGAAAAAATATTTAAATATTAAGTATGATTTGAAATGCATCACTAGAGCACAAACAAGATTTACATAGATATGTTTAAAAGCTTGTATTGGAACATAAGAGGAGTGGTGAATACTCTTATGATAAATAGAATTAAGGGCTAATTAAAATACACAAAATTAATATTCTAATCTTAGCCGAACCAATGGTAATAAAGAATAAATAAAAAAATATTAAGAATTTGATTCACTTCGATCGGGCCTATTCGATCCTGAATGATAAGATATGGGCATGTGGAATAAGTCAATGGAAGTTGAAATAGTTTGCAGAAGTTAAGAAAATTATCAGCTTCATATTAGATAAATCAGATTTAATCATTTTCAGCGGTGTACTCTAGCAATGCTAGAGAAGATAAAAAATTGTTAGGAAAGCAATGGATGATCTACTCACAAAGAAACTTCTTGGATTATTGGAGAAGATTTCAATGTGATTAGAAATCGAGTGAAAAAGGGGTGGTAGAGCTCCCGGCCAGATTGCCTTAGATCAGTTCACGAGGCAATTGCTAGAGCAAATTTAATGGAGGCGGACTTTCTTGGGTCAAATTTACATGGTGCAATAATTGGAAGAGGAGGGGAGCAATATGGTCTAGGTTGGATCGAGTTCTACTTAACGCACCATGATGGACAAGATGGGAGGAATAAAATCAAACATTTAAGTAAAACCTGCTGGGACCATAGCCCGCTCCTTATGGCATTTGAGGTAGTAAGGAAAAAATGAATGGGTTCAAAATTTCAAAAACAAGTGGGGATTCCATAAGGGTTTTAATGTCATAGTAAAGAACCATGGGAAAAACCAGCTTCGGGTAATCCGATGAAAATCCTGGCAAAAAGACTTTGAACATTGCGATTCTTACTTGTTAAATGGAATAAGAAGATTTTTGGAAATATTATAAAAATATTCTAGAAGCTTAACAGAAGGTTGAGAAGCTTGAAATAGAATATGAGGAGAGGCAATATGATGTCTCTAGAATTGAATTAAGTAAAGCGAGAGCACAATTGAGGCTTAAAATGCACATGGAAGAAAATTTTTGGAAGCAGAGAGCCAGAGTTAAGTATCTAAAAGACGGAGACAAAAATACACATATTTCAATACTATGGCAAAAATAAGAAGGTTGAAACAAAGAATAAAAGGTTTAAAATTAGCAAATGGGCAATGGTTAGAAAAGGAAGAGGAATAAAAAATGAACTAGAAAAGCATTATAAAAATCAGTTATGCAGTGCGAACACACCTAGAAAGGCCTCATTAATGCAGGTATATTGAGAGGAAGGTCTCAGATGAAGATAAAAAAATTGGAAGAACTCCCCATAGAGGAAAAGGTAAATGAGGTAGTGTTTAGTGTGAACAAAGATAGCACGGCAGGTCCAGATGGGTGGAATAATGATTTTTTTTACCGTAGTTGGCTTTTTATTAAAAAAGAGCTGATAGCGGCTATTGCTAGTATCTTTGCTAGCACAAAGATAACAAAAGCATGGGTGAATTCTTACATTGTACTGATTCCTAAGAAGGATAATCCACAGATAGGAGAAGATTATAGGCCAATCAGCCTATGTAATTCTATTTATAAGATTATAGCTAAATTACTATTGGGCAGGCTCAGTAAAATTCTCCCCTCTATCATATGTTGAACAAACTGGTTTTGTAGAGGATAGATTGATAATGGAGAATATTAATTTAGCTTCAGAAATGATCAAGGAAATAGGAGCCGAAGCAAGAGGGCATAATGTAATATTAAAACTGGACATGTCCAAAGCATTTGATAGAGTTGAATGAGATATTTTATGTTTTAATGAGAAAGATGAGTTTTTCGGAATTATGGATAGACCTAATGCATAGATGTATTTCTAGTGCATAGATGATCATGGGTGAATTCTTCGCTAGCCTAATTAATCTAGTGAAGAATTTAAACCTACCAGAGTGCTAGACAAGGGGACCCTCTCTCGCCATCTTTTTTTAATATTTATCTGGAACTCTTTATAGTAAATCTAAAAAAGGATATGAGAGAAGGAAAAATCAATACATATAAATAGCCAAGGAGCACACCAACTGTGAGCTGCTGGCGTATGTAGGTGATATTTTTATCTTCTCAAATGCAAGTAGCTGATCCATGAGAAATTTAATGAAGTTACTGCAGAATTTGGAGGAAGAATCGAGGCAAGTGTTAAATATAAATAAATGGCAAGTTATAATAGCAAAAAACATGCCTGAAAACATAGCCACAAAATTAAAAATCTCATGGGTTTCACACATAAAAAAGGAGCTCTAAGCTACTTAGGTTGCCTGATTTATCAGGGAAGGTTGAAGGAGGAGTATTTAGTAGGTTTTGTTGAAATGTAGAGGTGGAAAAATTGTTGGTTGGAAAGAAGACCTAGTAAATATGGCAGGAAAATTTACTTTAAATCATGCATGTGCTACAAGGAATACTAGCATATACTTTAATGACTTTACAACCTCCAAAAAAAATGTTTACAAAGCTTGAAAGAGAAATGTCTAATTTTTTATGGGGTAAAAGGGAAAAAAAATAAAATTCATGGAAAAGATGGGGAGAGCATTGTTCCCGATGGAGGAAGGAGGTTTAAGTTTCTATACATTAAATGATATAGCCAAAGCTTGAGCTTGTAAAAATTGGCGGATTTTAAAAAATAATAAAAGTGATAGTCTCTGGGAGACATATATGAAAGCCAGATATAGCTTTGGTGATAAAGCATTCAAGAATCCAAAAAAGGTGACAAAAAGCTGGAAGCTGATGTATAAGTAGCAAATCATTATGGAGAAACATGCGATATTAAAAAGCTATGGGTGGAAATAATCCCTGAACCCACAAAGAAAATTTGTGCTAAAAAGTGCTAAAGAACTTATTAGAATTAAAAAACCTCCGCAAGATATTTTTGAAAGAGCATGGACAAATCTGCTCCCACAAAAAATCATGTATTCAAGTGGAAACTTCTTTCAAAGGAGATTTCTATATATGAGAATATTTAATGGAAAGGCCTAAGATTAGCATCCAGGATGATATAGCCAATGCTTGTTCTTGTAAAAATTGGCGGAGTTTAAAAAATAATAAAAGTGATAGTCTTTGGGTGACATATATGAAAGCCAGATATAGCTTTGGCGATAAAGCATTCAAGAATCCAAAAAAGGTGACAAAAAGCTAGAAGTTGATGTATAATAAGATTAAGTTAAATAATAAGATTAATTAGAATATGATGAATAAGGAGAATAAAAAGAAAAATAAGAATAAGAAGAATAATAAAAATAAGAAGAATAAAAGAATAAGAAGAATAAGAAGAATACTAAGAATAAGAAGAATAACTAGAATAACAAAAAAGAAGAATAAGTGGTATAAGAAAATTAAAAAGATTTAAAAAATTAACAAGAATAAAAGAATAAAAAAATAATTAGAATAGTAAGAAAATGAAAAATTAGAAGAATAAGAAGAATAAAAAGAATAAGAAGAATAAGAAGAATAAGAAGAATAAAAAGAATAAAAAAAATAAGAAGAATAAGAAGAATAAGAAGAATAAGAAGAATAAGATGAATAAGATGAATAAGTAGAAATAGAATAATAAGAAGAATAAAAAAATAAGAAGAATAAAAAGAATAAAAAGATAAATAAGAATAAAATAAGATTGAGGAGAATAAGAAGAATAAGAAGAATAAGAAAAATAAACAGAATAAGTAGAATAGGAAGAATAAGTTGAATTATAAGAATAATATGGATAAGAAGAATATGTAGAATAAGAAAAATAAAAAGAAAAATAAGAATAAGAACAATAAGAAAAATAAGAAGAATAAGAAGAATAAAAATAAAAAATGTATAAGAATATAAATAAGAATAAAACAAGATAAGAAGAATAAAACTAAAAGAAAAATAAAAAAGAATAAGTAGAATACAAAGAAAAAGTCGAATAATAAGAATAATTAGAATAAGATGAATAAGGAGAATAAGAATAAAAAAAGAACAAGAAGAATAAGAAGAATAAGAAGTATAAAATAATAAGAAGAATAAAAGGAATTATAAGAACAAGAAGAATAGAAAAATAAGAAAAATAAGATGAATAATAAGAATAAGATAAATAAGAAGTATAAGTTGAATAAAAGTATAAATTCATTAATAGAATAGGAAGAATAAGAATAAAAAAAAATAAAAAATTTAAAAAAGATTATTCTTCTTATTCTTCTTATTATTTTTATTCTTCATATTCTTCTAATTCTTTTTATTATTCTTATTGTTATTATTATTCTTTTTTTTATTCTTCTTATTCATCTTATATTTCTTATTCTTTTTATTCTTCTTATTCTTCTTTTCTATTATTCTTCTTATTCTTCTAATTCTTCTAATTCTTCTTATTCTTCTTATTATTTATATTATTCTATTCTTCTTATTCTTTTTATACATCTTATTCTTTTAATTCTTCTTATCCTTTTTATTCTTCTTATTCTTATTTTCATTTTTATTCTTATTAATCTTTTTATTGTTCTTATTTTTTAAATCTTTATAATCTTTTTATTATTATATTCTTTTTTTTCTTATTCTTTCTATTTTTCTTATTCTCCATATTCTTTATATTCTTCTTATTCTTATTATTCTTCTATTCTTTTTGTTCTTATTATTTCTATTCTTTTTATCTTCATTTTATTCTTATTCATCTTATTCTTATTTTTCTTCTTATTCATCTTATTCTTCTTAGTTTTCTTTATCTTTTTATTCTACTTATTCTGTTTAATCTTCTTATTCTTCTTATTCTTTTTATTCTTCTTTTTTATTTTTTATTGTTTTTTTTGTTCTTATTCTTCTTATTCTTTTTATTCTTCTTATTCTTCTTATTATTCTTATTTCTCATATTCTTTTTTATCCTTCTTACTCTTCTTATTCTTCTTATTATTCTTACTCTTCTTATTCTTATTATTCAACCTATTCTTTTATTCTTTCCTATTCTTGTTATTTTTCTTCTTATTACTTTGCTTATTTTCTTATACTTTATATTCTTATTATTTTTATTATTTTTCTTATTCTTCCTATTCTTCTTAAACATATTCTTCTTCTTATTCTTCTTATTTTCTTATTCTTCTTATTCTTCTTATTATTCATATTCTTCTTATTCTTATTACTTTTCTTATTATTCTTATACTTCTTATTCTTATTATTTTAATTATTCTTCCTATTATTTTTAATCTTATTATTCTTCTTATTATTCTTATTCTTCTTATTCTTCTTATTCTTCTTGTTCTTCTTATTCTTTTTATACTTTTATTCTTATAATTCTTCTTATTCTTATTATTCTCCTTAATCATTCTTATTAGTATTTTTTTTATTCTTATTCTTTCTATTCTTCTTATTCTTCCTTTATCTTTCTATTCTTCTTATTCTTCCTATTCTTCATAATCTTTTTATTCTTCTTATTCTTCTTATTCTTCTTATTCTTCTTATTCTTATTATTCTTCTTATTCTTCTTATTCTTCTTATTCTTATTATTCTTATTATTCTTTTATTCTTTTTATTCTTTTTATTCTTTTTATTCTTTTTATTCTTCTTATTCATCATATTCTTCTTATTCTTCTTATTATTCTTATTCTTTTTATTATTTTATTCTTCTTATTCTTCCTATTCTTCTTAATCTGTTTATTTCTTCTTATTCTTCTTATTTTTCTTATTCTTGTTATTCTTTTTATTCTTTTTATTTTATATTTTTTCTTATTCTTCTTATTCTTTTTATTTTTATTATTTTTCTTATTTCCTCATATTCTTTCTAATTCTACTAATTCTTATAATTCTTATAATTCTTATAATTCTTATAATTCTTCTAATTCTTATAATTTCTTCTTATTTTATATTCTTCTAATTCTTCTAATTCTTCTAATTCTTCTAATATCTTCTAATTCTTCTAATTCTTTTTATTCTTCATATTCTTTTAATATTCTATTTCTTCTAATTCTTTTATTCTTCATATTCTTTTAATATTCTATTTCTTCTAATTCTTTTTATTCTTCATATTTTTTTAAATTCTTTTAATTCTTCTTATTCATCCTTTTCTTTTTATTCTTCTTATTCTCCTTATTCTCCTTATTCTCTTATTCTTCTTATTCTTTTTACTGTTCTTATTCTTTTATTCTTCTTATTCTTATTATTTTGTTTATTCTGCTTATTCTCTTATTCTTCTTATTTTTCTTATTCTTCTTATTTTTCTTATTATTCTTATTCTTCTTATTCTTATTTTCTTATTATTATTCTTTTTCTTATTATTCTTCTATTCTTCTTATTCTTCTTATTCTTCTTATTCTTCTTATTCTTCTTATTCTTATTATTCTTTTTTTTTCAAAGTTTATTTTCTTATAATAGCCCTCTCTCTTGGCAGAGGAATACCATTTTTACAAACTAAAATCTTACCTTTTTACCTTCTACACCCTTTCTTAAAATAAAAATCAAATAACATGAACTATAGTTAAATTATTTACTATATCACTTTCTACATTAGGCTATATTTTCCTAGATTTTGTTGGATTTCAATGCTGAAAATACTCTGTTTTCCTATCTTTTTCATGCCTTCCTCAGCTCCTACCTTTCCTGAGTTTCTTCGAAATATATCCTTTAATCATGCTTCCTTCCTTAACAATTGCTCCTGTTGAAACTTGACCAAGATGCTCCTACAAATAGACACTTAACAGACCCTTACCCAACAGACTGCATGGTTACCAGACCACTACTTACCTGATATTTACCAGACCATTGAACTTTGATTACAACAGACACTCACTTTCCCAAACCCATACACACAACATTGACCTACAGCAGACACTTCACAGAGCTTACAGACACTTACACCCTCAATTCCTACCCAATTCCTCGTACTCCAATCTTCATCTTGTGTCTGGCATCTTCCATACCTCCATTCTTTGCTTGCTCCTGATAAATAAACTTGCAAAATAATTAACCACATCCTATCATTCTATATGTTTCATTACCTTCTAACCTTTCTCACTAGTGCCTGAACCATGCAGCTTGGTTGCTCTGGCAAAATTATACAACTCCACTGTAAGCATAATGATAGTTTGCAACAAACAGATGGCCTTTCTTTACATCCTCTATAAAACTTCAAAATAGATTCCACCAACTACAAGTCTTTATATCCACTACCTATTCCCTCTTACCATTTCCTAAGCTTGAATCTGCCAAAAATCTCCAATCTATTCCGAAGCATTCTTTTTTTTGAGCGATTTATGTCTTTATAGTCCTTCCTCATTACTGGGGGGCCTTTTGAATACTTCTTTTGCATATGTAATAGCTGCATAATAAACAAGTTAAAAAGAAAAACTAAAAATTTAACTTTGCCACCTAGCCTTCTTCTTAAATTATTTCGTTCTAATCTTTAATCTTTTGAATTCTAATATAGGAGAAACTTATTTTATCTAATTTTATTAAGCCTTTGATTTTATTCAGAATATTAACACCTCAAATTCCTATGCTCCTTTCTCTGTACCTTCAATAGCTAGTTTATCAACCTAAGGCATTTGCCTTTCTAAAAATGTGTGTGATTTTACCATTTAATTCTTCTATTAAACTTTTAATTTTATTAATGTCATCCTCAAACTTCCATAAATCTAATTTACCTATCACTAAATCAACTAGCAGGCTCGAATCTACTTGAACTTGAATATTTAAAAAGTTATTTTCCTTACAAATTATCATTCCTTTCTATAATGCTTTAATTTCAGCGTGCAAGGCTGAGGAGGCCGTGCCCCCCATTGTAAATGCTTTTATTACATTTCCTCTTTGGTTTCTAATCACACTTCCTCCACCCGCTACTCCCATATCCCTCTTGAAGCTCATATGTGTTTAGAACTAACCCCCTTGTAAGGACTTATTCTAGCTGATAACTCTTATTGCTGACATTTTCTTAAAACATGTAGAGATGCCCCAAGTTAACTTCTGTTCTCATCTAGCCCTATTCTTCTCAATTTTATCAGGTTATAGGCCGAGATAAATGCACTTTCATTTTTAATTTCTTTTGATATATTTATGGCATTCATCGGAATACCTTCTAACCTACTTATGTTTCTATATTTCCATAGCCACCAGATTGTGATATGCAGAATGTAATTTCTTATCCATTTTAAAATCTTATATTTCGTATAACTATTTCTTCATTTTTTTAATCTTTCTTCAAGTGATGTTGTGCTAGTTTATAAGTCTACATCCATTTCTAACTTGTTCCATATTTTCCGAGCTATTTTTTCAGTTGAATAAAGATGATCCAAGTTTTCTATGTCTTGACTATAGCATTCGCATTTGGATGCTAGTCTTATGTCTTTCCTCTGAATATTCTTGTCGACAGGGATCCCATTTAAGAGATGTTTCCACATTAACACATTCATTTTTTGTGGGAGCACCTTTGTTCATGTTCTTTCAAAAATTTTTGAGAAGATTTTTTATTTCTAACAAACTCTTTAGCACTTTTCAGCATGAATTTTCCTTGTGGATACAGTGACCATTTCCACTCGGATATAGTTAGTATCACGTGCTTCTCCATAATGATTTACTACTTGCACATTAGCTTCCAGCTTTTTGTCAACTGTTTTGGGTTGTTGAATGCTTTATCACCTAGGCTATATCTAGCTTTCTTATATGCCACCCAAGGACTACCATTTTTATTATTTTTTAAACTCCACTAATTTTTACAAGCCCAAGCTTTGCCTATATCATTCAATCTATAAAAACCTAAACCTCCTTCCTCCATCGGAAAGTAGAGCTCTCCCCATCTTTTCCAATGTGTTTTATTTTTTCCTTCCCTTTTACCCCATAAAAATTAGACATTTCTCTTTCCAGCTTTGTAAGTATGTTTTTTGGTGGTTGTAAAGCCATTAAAGTGATTGCTAGTGTGCCTTGTAACACATGTGGGATTAATGAAATTTTTCCTACCATATTTAGTAGGTCTTCTTTCCAACCCACAATCTTTTGTCTCATCTTTTCAACCAGACCTACTAAATACTCCTCTTTAACCTTCCCTCATAGATTAGGCAACCTAAGTGGCTTAGAGCTCCTTTATTATGTGTGAAGTCTGTGAGATTTTTTATTTTTATGGCTATGTTTTCAGGTGTGTTCTTTGTATTTATAAATTGGTATTAATTTTTATTTAACACTTGCCCTGATTCTTCCTCCATATTCTGTAATAACATCATCAAATTTCTCATCGATTTGCTACTTGCATTTATGATGATAATAATATTGTTCGCATACGCCAAGTAGCTCACAATCTGAATGTTCCTTGGTTGTTTATAGGTAAAGATTTTTCCTTCTCTCATATCCTTTTTTAGATTTACAATAAAGTGCTCCAGATATATTAATAAATAATGGAGAGAGCAGGTCCCCTTGTCTAAGCCCTCTTGTTGGTTTAAACTCTTCACTAGCCTATCCGTTTATGAGAATTTTAACTCATGCGCTTGAAATGCATCTATGCATTAGGTCTATCCAGAATTCCAAGAAGCCCATCTTTCTCATTAAATAGCATAAAATATCCACTCTATCCAATGCTTTGGACAAGTCCAGTCTTGATATTAAATTATGCCATCTTGATTTTGCTCCTATTTCCTTTATCATTTCTGAGGTTAGGTTAATATTTTCCATTATCGACCTATCCTTTACAAAACCGGTTTGTTCAACAGATATGATAGAGGGAAGAATTTTGCTAAGCCTACCATGCAGTAATTTAGCTAAGATCTTATAAATTGAATTACATAGACTAATTGGCCTATAATCTTTCCCTGTCTGTGTTTAGCTTCTAAAGATCATCTAAATGACTTAGCCCATGCTTTTGTGACCTCCGTGCCAGCAAAGATACTAGCAATAGCTGCTACCAGCTTTTTTTAATAAAAGGCCAACTATGCTGAAAAAAGTTGTTATTCCATCCATCTGGACATGCCGCGCTATCTTTGGACACATTAAACACTGCCTCTTTACCTCATCTTCTGAAAAAAGTTTTTCTAATTTTTTTTTCTTCTAAGACCCTCCTCTCAATATACTACATTAATGAATCCCTTCTAGATGTGTTTGCACTGCATAAATGATTTTAAAAATACTTTTCTAGTTCATTTCTTATTTCATCTTCCTTTTCTAACCATTGCCCATTTGTTTTTTTAAGCTTTTATTTTTTGTTTCTGCATTCTTATTTTTGCCATAGCATTGAAAATTTTCATGTTTTTTTTCCGTCTTTTAGCCACCTGACTCTACCTCTCTACTTCTAAAACACTTCTTCCATGTGCATTTCAAGCCTTAGTTGCGCTCTCACTTTACTTAACTCCATTCTAGAAATGTCATCTTGCCTCTACTCATATTCTATTTCAAGCGTCGCAACCTTCTATTCAACCTCCTGTGTATTTTTACTAATTATTCCAAAAATCTCTTTATTCCATTTAGCAAGTGATATTGTAAGGTTCGAAATTTTTTTGCCAGAATTTGCATAGGGTTACCCGAAACTGGTTTTCCCATGATTCTTTTACTATGGTATCAAACCCCTTTATGCAATCACCACATATTTTGAAATTTAAACCCATAATTTTTCCCATTACTTACCTCAAATGTCATAAAGTGGGCTATGGTCCAACAGGTTCTACTTAGATGTTTGATTTTTATTCCTTCCATCTTATCCATCCATTGTGTGTTAAGTGAACTCGATCTAGTCTGGACCATATTGCTCCCGTCCTCTTCCAATTATTGCACCATGTAAAGTTTGACCCAAGAAAGTTCACCTCCATTAAATTTGCTCTTGCTATTGCCTCGTTGAACTGATCTAAAGCAATCTAGTCAGGAGGTCTACCTCCCCTTTTTCCACTTGGATTTCTAATCACATTGAAATCTCCTCCAATAATCTAGGGAGATTTCTTTGCGGGTAGATCATCCATCACTTTCCATAGTGATTTCCTATCTTCTCTAACATTGCTAGCATACACCACTGATATAATCGAATCTGATTTTCCTAATTTTAAGCTGATTATTTGCTTAGCTTCTGAAAATATTTCAACCTCCATTGAATTATTCCACACGACCCATAACATACCGTTCAGGTTTGAAAAGGCCTGATGAAAACAAATCATTTCTTATAGTTTTCTATTTGTTCTTTTTTTTACCATTGGTTCTACTAAAATTGCAATATTAATTTTGTGTAATCTATTTAGCCCTATCATTCTATTTATTGTTGGAGTATTCACTACTCCTCTTATGTTCCAATATAGGCTATTAAACATATCTATGTAAATCTTGCTTGTGCTCTTGTGATGCATTTCGAATCATACTTCATATTTAAATATTTTTTCCTATTTCTTGATGATTTACTTGAGCTAGGTGGTGCCTGCAATTTTCCTAGGTTCATATTTTCCAGGCCTTTCCTCATTTTTCTTATTTCTTCAATTACGATTTCTCTATTCTATGGGAAGAATCTGAACATATTATATTCATATAAATCATCTGTGGTAGATTAGAGATAGGCCACATTTCCTCTTTGTCATGACTTATAAATTGTCAACTTTTTGCCTCCAAGCACGCCTCCGAGAGTAGATCATCATCTTCCCAGTTATATCTCTCTATTTCTTTAACTATTTATGTCTCTTTTCTTCTCCTTCCTCCTTCCTCTAGCTCCGACCCTACTATTTATTGTCCTCGCTTCTACCCCAATTCTTCTACCATCTTTGTTATTTTTGCCAGCTACTCCCTTATTTCTTCCATTCTATACCTTTCTATATCCTTTTCTACACTTAACTCTTCATCATTCTCTTCCTTTTTCCCCTCTCCCTTCCCATCATTCTCCTTTCCAGCATAGCCTTTTTCATTCTTCAATGCCCCTTCTAAACTCTCTTCAACCATCTAACACTCACAATCTGCCAACAAGTCTTGTCCACCTTTTTTTCTACCCCTTTCTTCTTGTATCTTTCCACTACCTTCCATCTCTCTTCTACACTCTCCTCCCTATTAAATTCCACATCTCCTTTCTTCTTCTCTCTGCCCCCTCTTCATCCATACCATGCTTCTTCCTTTCCCCTTTTTAAACCATCTCTTTTCTTACCTCCTTCCACATACATATTATATTAGTTTCATGTCCCATTCTAAGGCAATTTAGCAAAAACTCGGCATGGATTCTGGAATAACCTTCTGCCAGAAGCCAATTTGAGGAGTTACTACCGACCCATATTCTATTTGGGGGAGGATGTCTAAGGTTTATTTCAATGCAAATCTTGGCCATGCTTGGTCGAGTCATCCATGCCGTGGCAGCATCAATGAGCCATGGTTTGCCTAAGCAAAGCCTGAATAGAGTATAGAGGAAGCTTGTGAAAAAAATGGAGAGGTAGATTCGATAAGTTAAACTATACCAGGGCATGTGCTGGTTCTTCCTGAGGAGTGAAGCTTGGTGACCACTTGGGACACATAGGTACCTTGCAATTGTCTACTGTCCTTTAAGCCATATTCGGAGGAAGTCTTCTTCCTCCTTAAAATAGAGGAAGATGTACTTCCCATCATACCAAGCCATGTTTACCGCTTCCCTCAACTTTAATGAAGTAAGAAAATAGTGAATGTCCTTGAATTCGGGTAGGCCATGAGAGAACTTCTCGATAAGCATGATCTTAAATGCATCAGCAAGCTTTGAGAGTTCTTCATTCGAAAAAATTATAGAAGGCTCACCCAATTGTTCGCATCCAAATTTTCCAAAATACAGGCTCCGGGTCCCTTATTAAATAGTGATGCCAAATGATTTTTTTTTGTTAAAGAAATAAACCAGATTTATGCATTTTAGCTTGCAAATTGAGTTTTTCCACTCAAAATAGGATGTTTCTCTCTCTAGAAATTGAATTTTCTCTATTTAGAAGTTGAGAGAATATTTTCAAAGAAGAAAAACTTCTTCTTTCTTATATTATTCTTCTATTTCCTTTTATTCTTCTTATTCTTCTTAATATTTTATTCTTGTTATTCTTCTTAATCTTTTTATTCTTCTTATTCTTGTTATTCTTATATTCTTATTTTTCTACTCATTTTCTTTTTCTTCTTATCTTCTCATTGTTCTTTTTCTTTTTATTCTTATTCTTCTTATTCTTCATATTAACTTAGTCATCATATTCTTCAAATTCTTCTTTTTTTTAATTCTTCTTATTCTTATTATTCTACCTATTCTTCTTATATTTCTCATTCTTCTTATTCTTCTTATTCTTATTATTCTTCTTATTCTTCTAATTCATCTTATTCTTTTAATTCTTTTTATTCTTCTTATTATTATTTTTTCATCTTATTATTTTTATTTTTCTTATTCTTCTTATGCTTATTATTCTTTGTATTCTTCTTATTCTTCTTATTCTTCTTAATCTTTTATTCTTCTTATTCTTCTATTCTTCATATTTTATTAAACTTTTTATTCTTTATATTCTTTTTATTCTTTTATTTTCTTATTCTTTTTATTCTTCTTATTCTTCTTATTTTATTATTCTTATTTTTATTATTCTTTTAATTCTTTTAATTCTTCTAATTCTAATTATTCTTCATATTCTTCAAATTTTTTTAATTCTTTTTATTATTCATATTCTTATAATTTTTTTAATTTTTCTTATTCTTCTTATTCTTCTTATTCTCTTTATTCCTCTTATACTTTTTATTCTTATTATTCTTGTTATTCTTCTTATTATTCTTATTCTTCTAATTCTTATTATTCTTCTTATTCTTCTTATTATTCTTATTGTTCTTATTATTCTTATTCTTCATATTCTCATATTCTTCATATTCTTTTTTTCTTATTATTCTTATTATTCTTTTTATTCTAATTATTCTTCTTATTTTTCTTATTCTTCTTAATCTTCTTATACTTTTTATTCTTCTTATTCTTCTTATTCTCCAAATTATTATAATTCTTATTATTCTTCTTATTATTCTTATCTTCTTATTCTTCTTATTCTTTATTCTTCATATTCTTCATATTATTCTTATTCATATTCTTCGAATTATTCTTATTCTTCTTATATTTATTATTCTTATTATTCATCTTATTCTTCTTTTTTTAAAGGTTATTTTTATTATTAAACTAGCCCTCTTTTTGGCGGATGAATACCCTTTTTACAAGCTACATCTAATCTTAACCCATTTACACCCATTTTAATACCTTATCTATAAGTAAACTTAAAATAATACTAATACAAGAAAATGGGCCTTCACGCTTTTGGAGTTTAAGCCCTATGTCTGCTGAAACTTCTATCCATGAGTGATTTACCAGCTTTTGCGAGGGAATTCTCTACCTTCCGTGAACCGTTTGAGCATACATCCCGCTTGCCAATTCAATAAACTTCTCCATGACTCGAGCTTATCCACTGTCGGCGTGCTTTTGTTTGCTCTCCGAGCTTACCAATTCGAAGAACTTCTTCGAGTTACAATTTATCCGCTTGAATAGATAAACATTCCCAATTCAATAAACTTCTCCGACCTAAACTTACCTACTCCTTACCATCTAATCCCGTAAGATATACAGACTCGTTACAGACACTTGCAGAGATGTAACAGACGCACCCAAGAGACTCCCGAAAGACTTATACAGACTTATTAGATTAAAACAGACACACCCATTGACACACAGAACGACGCCTTGCCATACAAGGCTCTTATAGTTTTAATGCATTACCACACAACTGATTATAAAGACGCATTACCACACTTAAACAAACACATTCATCATGACAATTTACCGAAATAATTGACCAAGTATATCTCTACTATCCGCTTTCTTTCCACTTAAGCCGCATATTGGAAGCTTTTTATTCTGCTAAAACTATAGGTGTCAACCGTGCCGGGCCGGCCCAGCCCGGCACGAGGCATAGCACGGATCAGCCGTGCCTGGGCCGGCCCGGCACGAAAAAAATCGGTGCCCGGGCCCGTGTCGTGCCTGGCCCGGCACGGTTCGGCCCGCGGCATGGCAAACCGGCACGGGTTTATCCCGTGCCGGGTGCCCCGTGAGCCCGACCCCATGTTGCCCCTCCCGCAAAAAAAGACCGTGGGTCGGGTCTGAATCGACCCGACCCGCTGTCCCCCATAATCGAACTCGGACAGGAATGCCCGAGCGGGCCAAGCGAGGCACGGCACAGCCCGCAGGCACGGCGGGCCGTGCCGAGCCCGGCACAGAAGCACGATCGTGCCTTAAAATAACGTGCCGGGCCGACCCGTGCCGGGCCGTTTGACACCTCTAGCTAAAACATAACTGCATAGAAAACTACAGCCAGCTATATAAACATTAAACATACTACCTTTTAAATACCCCACAGGACCGAGGTGAACATCCTTCTCTATAGAATCAATAGGATTCTCACTTTCTTAAAATTATATTATCCCTTTACTAATTTAACCTGAAAATAAGCAAGCATACAAACGACAAAATAACATTTAACTACATACATATCTCTGTTGTTTTTAGTCTCCCCTCACTGGGAGGCTTTTTATATGTCATTTATCATTCTCTAGAGTTGTGGAGCTGCTGAATAATCAACGGAGCAATGAAGTATTCTCTAAGGACAACTTTAATTAAGATTTTTGTATTCTAACATATGGAAATTCAATCCTATCTAATTCTATTAAACCTATAAACTTTCCAGGGATTCCATCCCCCTCAAATTCTTGTACTCCTATTTTCATTCCATCCTCCGCTAATTTATCTGCCAAATTAGCCTCTCTATAAATGTGTTCTATATCTCCTTTTAATTCTCCTAAAATATTTTGATGTCATCAATTTCTTCTTCAAACTGCCATAATTGTAACTTGTTTTGTACTAGCTGAACCAGTATTTTCGAGTCAACTTGAACCTGGATTTTATGGTAGTTATTATCTTTGCAAATTTGTAAGCCCTTATGCAGGGCTATAATCTCTGCATGTAATCGAGGAGGCAGTGCTCCTTGATGTGAAAGCTTTTAGTACTTTGCCCTCCTCATTTCTTATAGACCCTCCTCCCCCTACCACGCCCATCTCTCTTTTGAAGCTCCCGTCTATTGAGCACTAGGCTTCCATGCAAGGGTTTTTTCCAGTTAACTCTTTTGACTACTGGCATCTTCCTTGTTATTGTTGTTAGGTTCCATGCCCTCTTTCTATCCTCATCCATTCTCATGCTTCTCGCTTTTATTGGATTGCAAGCAGTAATAAAAGCAATTTCTCTTTTAATTTCATCCAATATATCTTTAACCTTCATTACCACATTCTCAAATCTACTTTTGTTCCTAGCTTTCCATATGCACCAAAGTGTTATATGCAGAATGTAATTCCTTAACCATTTTAAAATTTTATTCTTTGATTCCTTTTTCGACCAAGATTCCAATCTCTTTTTCAGAGACGTTTTATCATTTTTAATTTCCGCTTCAGATTCTAATATTTGCCATAAATTAGCTGCTATTTTTCCTGAAGAGAAAAGATGATCAGTGCTCTCTCTCTCTCTTGAAGGCAGCATTCATCTAGATGCTAACTTTATGCCTTTTTTCTGAATATTTCCATCTATTGTAATAATATTTAAAACTATTTTCCACATAAACACATTCAATTTCTGTGGCAGATCTTTTATCAGATTTCTTTAAATTGTGAAGGCTTTTTATTCCTGATTAGTTCTTTGGCACTTTTTAAGGTGAATTTCCCTGCGGATTCAATGTCCATTTCACCCGCTTTTTGTTGAAATTATGTGTTTTTCTACTATATTTGATGTTTCCGCATCAATATCCAATTTTTAGAAGCTTTTTTAGAATCTTTCAGTGTTCTATTTCCTATCTTATATTTAGCTTTTACATATGATGCCCAAATGCTTCCATTTTGTTTTAACATCCACCAGTTTTTGCATGCCCAGGCTTTAGCTATGTCGTTTAGGTTTGTAAAGCCTAAACCTGCCTCCTCTTTAGGGTAACATAAATCCTTCCATTTTTTCCAGTGAAGCTTATTTTTCCCTTCTTTTTTCCCCCATAGAAAATTTGCCATTTCCCTTTCCAACTTATTTATAATGCTCTTTGGAGGCTGTGTTGTCATTAAAATATGTGCTAATGAACCTTGTAGCACATGAGTTATCAACGTAATTCTTCCTGCCATATTTAAAAGATTCTCCTTCCACCCAGCAATTTTTTTTCTAAACTTATTCAGTAAGAAAGACAAAAGTCTTTCTTCATTCTTCCTTCATAGATTGGGCATCCCAAGTATATTAAAGCTCCTTTGCACTGTGTGAAGCCTGTGACTTTTTAATCCTTTGCACTAGATTTTCTAGTGTTCTTGCTGCTACCATGAATTTACATTTATTATTATTAAGCATTTGGCCTGTTTCTTCTTCTAAAGTATGCAACAACACCATTATCTTATTCATTGATCTACTGCTGGCATTTGTAAATATAATTACATCATCTGCATAAGCCAAGCAGCATACCAATGGAGTATTTCTAGGCTGCTTATAAGGTAATATACTGTCATTTCTGACTTGCTCTTTCAGGTTTGTAATAAACATTTCTAAGTATATATTAAACAAAGTAGGTGATAATGGGTCTCCTTGCCTTAGACCTCTAGATGGCTTGAATTCTATGCCTGTATGACCATTTATGAGCATTTTAACCCAAGCACTAGATATACATCTGTATATCAGATCTATCCAGAATTCTGAAAATCTCATTTTCCTCATTAGATAACATAGTGTTCCATTCAACTCTATCAAATGCCTTGGACAAGTCCAGTTTCATTATTACATTGTGCCCTCTAATATTAGAACCTATTCTTTTATCTTATGCAGATTTATATTTTCCAACATATCTATCTTTAATAAAGCCTGCTTGTTCCGGCGAGATAATTTTAGGGAGAATCTTGCTTAATCTATTCTGTAATATTTTAGCTAAAATCTTATAGATAGAGTTACAAAGGCTAATTGGCCTGAAGTCCTCTCCTTTTTGCGGGTTATCTTTTTTTGGTATCAATACTATATATGATTTTGCCCACGATTTTGGGATTTCCGCACCCGCAAATACCCAGGTTATAGCTGCGGTAACTTCCTTATGTATTATATTCTAGCTTTTTTGAAAGAATTCATTATTCCAGCCATCTGGGCCAGCCGAACTATCTTTGTTGGCATTAAATATTGCATCCTTCACTTCCTCTATGGGGAATTCTGATAACATATCATTATCTTCCTCTGTAACCCTTCTATTAATCCCCCACATTAATGTCTGATTTCTGTCTATACTTGGAACGCATAGATGGCTTTTAAAAACTTTCTAATTCATATTATGTCTTCATCTTTTTCTATCCAATCACCATTAGCTTTTTTTATACCTTTTATGCCGAGTTTCTGATATTTAACTTTTCCATTGCATTTAAAGAATTTTGTATTCTTATCCATCTTTTAACCATTTTATTTTCGCTTTTTGCTTCCAAAATACTTCCTCCATATGCATTTTAAGTTTTAGTTCAGCCTTTGCTTTGTTAAGTTCTATACTAGTTATAACGTCTTGACTATTTTCATAATCTCTTTCTAGATCTGAACTTTCTGTTCGGCTTCTAGAATTCTTTTAAATATATTACCAAAGATCTCTTTATTCCACTTGCTAAGAGCCTAACACAATTTTCGGAGTTTATACCCTAATATCTGCGTGCAGTTGCCTGAGAATGAGTTTCCCCAAGTATTTTCTACTACAGCCTCAAAATCCTTATGCTTGCCCCGCATATTTTGAAAAATGAAACCTAACTGTGTTCTCTCCATTTTTGAAGTGTCACCAGTAACGGACTGTGATCTGAATAGGTTCTGGTTAAATGCTGGACTTTAGTTTCACCTATTTTTTCCAGCCAGTGCATGTTAACTAATACCCGATCCAGCCTAGACCAGATTACTCCCCTTTTCTTCCAGTCATTACACCATGTGTAATTTGATCCTAGATATTCTATCTCCATTAATCTTGCCGCTGCAATAGCCTCATTGAATTGAGCTATTGCCACTGGGTCAGGTGACCTGCCTCCCCTTTTCTCAGAGGTATTTCTAATTACATTAAAGTCCCCTCCTATTATTCACGGGGAGTTCTTTACTGCTATTTTATCCATCTCCTGCTAGAGTATTTTCCTTTCTTCCTTCAAATTACTAGCGTAGACTATTGAGAAGATTATATCCGATTGTTTACCTATTTTAAAACTAGCTATTTGGTCATTTTGCTATGATTTCAAGGTCCATACTTTTCCCACATGACCCATAACTTACTATTATTAGTCGAGAATGCCTTTTGGAGACCTATCTTTGCCTTATACTTCTCAATTTGATTTTTATCTACCATTGGTTCGGCTAGAGCAATAATTTTAAGTTTATGAATTTTTATTAGGTTTCTAATTCTATTTAGCGTAGGAGTGTTCGCTACTCCCCTTATATTCCAAAATAAATAATTCATCTAGGTATATTTGTTTGAGCTCTAGTAATACATTTAGATTCAATATTTCATATTTATATTTTTTCATGTTTCTCGATGACTTGCTTGAGCTCGGAGGGGCTTGTTCTGGCTTCTTAGGAATATATAATTTTTCTAAACTTATTTCTAATTTCCTTTATTTCCTCAATGCTTTCTCCTTGCTATTCGGTGCATACCTACAAAGCTATTTTTTCTAAATATTTTTTCAGCCCCAAATCATCAAGCGGTGTATGGTGGTCCAGCTTATGATCTTCATTGATATTATTGGCTAATGGCCAGCTTTTTGTTTCGAACTCTTTTTCAGACAAAAGATCATCCTCATCCAGTTATGTTGTTCTATGATTTTGAGTGCTGATCTCTTACTCCCTCTAAGAGCTACTTCTTTCTCCCTCCTAAGTTTCCTCCTACTTTTGGTATTTTCTCAAGCCATTTCATTATTTCCTCCCTCTTATCTGTTCCTGGTTCTCCTTCCTCAATACTCCCTTCTCCCATTCTTACCTCCCTTGCAAACTCTCCTTCCTCCCTAACTTCCACTGGTTTTTCCCCTCCCTTTTCTATCTCATTCCCTCCCCCATCTATCCCTCTCCTTCCTCTATCCCTCCTTCTACCCCACCCTTGGCATGTCTTTTTATTACCCATTCTCTTTCCTCCATTTTTTATCTTGGACAGCAGACAGTCCTCCATTGCGTGGCCCATTTTGCAGCAGTTCTGACAGTATTTAGAGAAGGATTCTGGCCACACTACGCCTCGTCATGTAGGTTGTGGCTTCATCAATCATCCACGGCTTGCCCACGCATTGAGCTATGGAGTGAAGAAAATGCTTACTAAAAAAATGTATCGGAAGCTTAGGTAAAAAGAACCATATCAGGGCTTGTGTAGGTTCCTCGGCTATAGAGAAGTTAGGCGACCACTTCAGCATACACATAGGGTAACCAGAAACATTCCATTTCCCTCGCATCCATAATCTCAGAAAATCATCTTCCTCCTTGAGCTGGAAGAGAACATGTTTCCCATCGTATATTGTAATTTTCACTGTTTGTCGCAATTTCAATGCAGCAATAAACGCATAAATAACTTCATAGCTTGGCTTGCCATGGGAGAATTTCCCGATTAGAGTAAACATGAAAGGCTCGGCAAGCTTCGAAAGTTCCTCCTCTATAAGAAAAATTGCAGGTGACGCCTCTTTTGCATCAAAAATCGGATACAGAAGCACGGTCTTCTTTGTTATAAAGTTAAATGATTTTTGTTAAATAATAAATCAGAACTATACATTTTGTCTTCAAATTGAGCTCAATTCGCACAACAATGGCAGTTTCTCTCTCTAGATTCGAATTTTTTCTCTCTAGAAGTTGAGAGCTTCTTCTTCTTCAAAGTGCTTCCCTTCTTATTCTTCTTATTCTTCTTATTTTTCTTATTCTTCTTATTCTTCCCATTATTCCTATTCTTCTTATTTTTGTTAATCTTATTTTTCTAATTCTTCTTATTATTCTAATTCTTATTATATTTCTTATTCTTCTATTCTTCTTATTCTTCTTATTCTTCTTATTTTTCTTATTCTTCTTATTCTTTTTATAATTTTATTATTCTCATTCTTCTTATTCTTCTTATTATTCTTCTTACTCTTCTTATTCTTCTTACTCTTCTTATTCTTCTTACTCTTCTTATTCTTATATTTGTTTTTCATATTTTTCTTCTTATTCTTCTTATTCTTATTACTCTTCTTATTCTTCTTATACTTCTTATTATTACTATTCTTCTTATTCTTCCTATTCTTCTTTATCTTCTTTTTCTTTTTATTCTTCTTATTATTCTTATTCTTTATATTCTTCATATTCTTCTAATTCTTCTATATACTTATTATTATTATTATTATTATTCTTCTTCTTCTTATTCTTCTTATTCTTCTTATTCTTCTTATTCTTATTTCTCTTCTTATTCTTCTTATACTTATTATTATTATTCTTCTTCTTATTCTTTATATTCTTCTTAATCTTCTTATTCTTCTTATTCTTTTTATTCTTCTTATTTTTCTTATTCTTCTTATTCTTCTTATTCTTTTTATACATTATATTCTTCTTATACTTATTCTTATTATTCTTCTTATTCTTCTTATACTTCTTATTCTTATTATTCTTCTTATTCTTCTTATTCTTCTTATTCTTATTATTCTTATTATTCTTATTATTCTTATTATTCTTCTTATTCTTCTTATTCTTCTTATTCTTCTTATACTTCTTGTACTTCTTATTTTTTTTATTTTTCTTATTCTTATTCTTTTTAATCATTTTATTCTTCTTATTCTTCTATTTTTTTTTTCTTATTCTTTCTATTTTTCTTATACTTTTTAATCTTTTTATTCT
Source organism: Sapria himalayana (assembly GCA_029783825.1). Lineage (NCBI taxonomy): Eukaryota > Viridiplantae > Streptophyta > Magnoliopsida > Malpighiales > Rafflesiaceae > Sapria > Sapria himalayana. Next base: position 8,286 of record JAREIK010000267.1, on the reverse strand, counting down.
TCTTATTCTTCCTATTCTTTTTAATCTTTTTATTCTTCTTATTCTTCTTATCCTTTTCTTATCTTATTATTCTTCTTATTCTTCTTTACTTCTTATACTTCTTTTCTTCTTATTCTTCTTTCTCTTGATATTCTAATTATTCTTCTTATTCTTTTTATTCTTCTTATTCTTCATATTCTTGTTATTTCTTCTTATATTCTTCATATTCTTGTTATTCTTCATATTTTTATATTCTTCTTATTTTTCTAAATCTTTAATTCTTCTTATTCTTCTAAATCTTCTAATTCTTCTTATTCTTCTTCTTCAGCTTATTCTTCTTATTTTTCTTATTCTTCCTAATCTTCTTATTCATATTATTCTTCTAATTCTTTTAATTCTTCTAATTCTTAGTATGTTTCTTATTCTTAATATTCTTATTGTTCTTTTTATTCTTCTTATACTTCTTATTCTTCTTATTATTCCTATTCTTCTTATTATTTTTATTATTCTTATTATTCTTATTCTTCTTATACTTCTGATTCTTATTATTTTTCTTATTCTTCTTATTATTCCTAATTTTCTTAATCTTTTAATTCTTCTTATTCTTCTTATTCTTCTTATTCTTCATTTTATTCTTATTCATCTAATTCTTCTTTTCTTCTTTTTATTCTTATTCTTCTAATTCTTCTTTTTCTTTTAATTCTTCTTTTCTTCTTATTCTTCTTTTTATTTTTTTTTGGAAAGTTTATTTTATTAATATTAACCCTCTCTTTTGGCAGAGGAATACCTTTTTTACAACCTACTTGCTTGCTACCCATTGCCCCTTACACCCTTCCTTAGCCTATTATAACCTCTATTTGTTAAGAGATACACTTTACTTTTAATTTTGTATGCATTTGAAATAAATTTATAATTTTCCAGTAATATTGTATGCATTCTGTTTATTGATGTTTGCTATGGTTTTCCTCTATATTCTTTATTCCTCAACTGCAATTTTTTCTTCCATTTCCTGCCTACTTGATCCCTTTGTAATTGCCCTAGCCCTTTATTTCTCTTTACCTACCTTTATCCATCTGCATATAACTTTTATATTCTAACCTACCCCATACCCTTTTCCCCTCCCTTGACACTTAATCAAACCTAATCTGAGAAAACCAAACAAATCAAGGCAAATAACGACATGACAACTCAGATTTCCAACTTTCTATCACGTCATCTCTTCATTTTCAGAGGTCACTTTGCCTCCGTGCTGCTTTCTCTTGGACTGCACCAAGAGCAGCCATCACCAACCTCTCCCTTCCTCTCTTCTGGATTTCCCTCCCCTATCTGCCTGCTCTTAATCTGTTAAGAAAACAAACCCAAGACAATACTATCCATAAATACAGATTCAAGCAACTTCACCATGCCATCACATCTCTTTCTCCATGTTTTTCTTTTCTACCAGCATTGTTCGATACTGATAAACCTCACTGATACCACGAGGCTAACTAGTGTAGAATCCTTCCTTGTACAGTAGTTTTCTGTCATTCTCCACATCATTCTTCTTTTGTACCTGTGAGCGCTTTAAAGCAAATAGCTAACAGGCATTAATATGCATATGTTTCAAATTTACACTAAAACCAACCGGCCATTAAATTCACCGCATCATCACTGCATCATCCTTTCCAAAGATGTTGAATGTTTATAAATTTCACCCCTCATTTTAAAAGGCCTTTTTCTGTTTCTTATGTAACTTTTTTAACGTTCACTATTTTAACGTATTTTTGTATTCTAATATAAGGGTATCCTATTTTATCCAATTCGATGACCTTTAAATTATTAGGGATATTCTTCCCATCATATTCATGAAATCCTTTCCTCATTCCTTCTTCCGCTAGTTTGTCTGCCAGGGCATTTCCCTCCCTATAAACATGTTTTATATAACCCTTCAAATCTTTTATTATTTCTTTAATTTCTTCGAGCTCTCTCTCGAATCTCCACAGTTCTATTTTATTATTAGCTAAATCCACCAAAATGCTTGAGTCAACTTGAACTCGAATCTTTGAAAATTCATTTCTTTACATATTTGAAAACCTTTTATTAATGCCAGGATTTCAGCTTGCAAAGTTGAAGTGCTATTCCCCCTATCGTGAATGCTTTCACTACTCTTCCTTTTTCATCTCTTATGACGCCTCCTCCCCTGCTGCTCCCATTTCTCTATTAAAACTATTATCTGTGTTTAGGGCTAACAAACCTTGTGGAGGTTTATGCTAGGAAATGGAGTGTATAACTGGTATTTTCGGTTTGATTGTAAAAGTCCCCATGCCCTTTTCCTTATTTCATCCATTCCCGTGGAGCTAATTTTTATAGGATTGCAGGCCGTTATAAATGAACATTCTCTTTTTATTTCTTCTAGTATGCTTTTGGCGTTCATTTGTATGCCTTCAAACTGCTCTTATTTCTGGCTTTCCAAATATAACATATAGCGATATGCGGAATATTTTCTCTTAGCCATTTAAGGACTTTATTTTTCGTTGGCTTTTGACTCTAGTTTTTTAGTCTACTTTTCAATGTTAGAACATTCCTTCCTAATTTTGTATCAGCTTCTAATTTATTCATACTTGTAATGCGATCATCCCTGTGGAAAATAAATGATCCGAGCTTTCAGTGTTTGCTAGGCAGCATTTACATCTGGATGCAAGCATCACTCCTTTTTTTTGAATCTGTTCATCCACCGAATAGTGTTGGAAAAATTTTCCACATTAATATGCTCATTTTTTGTTGTGCTTCCTTCCCCATATTCCTTTAAAGATTTCCTACACCGGTCTCTTATTTCTTACTAGATCTTTAGCACTTTTTAAGGTAAATCTTCCCTGCGCATTTAGTGTCCATTTCCATCCGTTGTGACTTAATATTGTGTGCTTATCAACTAGCTCATGTGCCTATGCATAAGTTTCCAACTATTTGTTGCATTTTTGGGGATTTTAAATGCCTTATCTCCCAGGCTATATCTAGCTTTTATATAGTTAGCCCAGAGACTTCATTTTCTTTTAGCCTCCACCAGTTTTTGCAGGCCCATGCTTTGGTTAAATCACGTAGACTTGTGAAGCCTAATCCTACCTCTTCTTTGGGGCAGCATAAATCCTCCCATTTTTTCCAGTGTAACTTGTTTTACCTTCTTTTTTGCCCCATAGAAAATTTTCCATTTCTTTCTCTAACTTTCTAATAATGATTTTTGTTGGCTGCAAATTCATTAGAATATGAGCTAAGGTACCTTGCGACACGTGTGTTATCAAAGATGTTCTTCCTGCCATGCTTAGTAACTCTTCCTTTCATCCTGCAATCTTTGCTCTTAATCTTTCTACCATGTATGCTATATATTCCTCCTTGAGCCTTCCTTCATAGATCAGGCACCCTAGATACATTAAGACTCCTATTTTCTGTGCAAATCCTGTTATTCTTTTAGTTTTTAAAGCAGTATTTTCTGGGGTTTTTCTTGCAATTATGAATTGACATTTGCTCTTATTCAATGATTGGCCTGATTCCTCTTCTAGAGTTTGAAGTATACTTATCATATTTTTCAAAGATGAGCTACTGGCATTAGTAAAGATAATAACATCGTCTGCATGTGCCAAGCAACTCACATTAGGTGTATTTTTAGGTTGTTTAAAAGTGGCAATTTTACCCTTACTCATTTCCACTTTTAAATTTACTATCAATAGCTCTAAGTATATATTAAATAAAGCGGGTGATAGAGGATATCCTTGTCTTAATCCTCTTAACGGCTTAAATTCTGCTCCTGCCTGCCCATTTATGAGGATTTTTACCCAAGCACTAGAGATGCATCTAAACATTAAATCTATCCAGAATTCTGAGAAATCCATTTTCCTCATTACATAACATAAAATATCCCATTCCACTCTGTCAAATGATTTCCATAGGTCAAGCTTTAAAATCACATTGTGCCCTCTCATTTTAGCTCCAAGTTCTCTTATCAGTTCCATGGCTAGATTGATGTTTTCCATCAAAAGCCTATTTTGAACAAACCCCGCTTGCTCCACTGAAATGATGGTAGGAATGATTTTGCTCATCCTAGTTTGTAGGACTTTAGCTAGGATTTTATAAGCTGCATTGCATATTCTTCTTTTTATTCTTATTCTTATTATTCTTCTAATTCTTCTAATTCTTCTTATTCTTTTATTCTTTTATTCTTCTTATTCTTCTTATTCTTTACTTCTTATTCTTATTATTGTTATTCTCTATTATTTTATATTCTTATTATTCACTATAAAAAAATTATTTTAGCTAGGGAATTTTAGATAGGGATCAATCCCTAGCTAAATTGCAACGTATTACTAGGGAATAGCAAGGGATTAATGAATTTTTTTTTAAAAAAGCAATGGATTAGCAACAGATTAGAAATGGATTAGCAATGAATTAGCGATAGAAAATTTTTCATATTTCGTTCAAAAAAGTGGGGGATTTGCGATGGATTAGCGACAGAAAATTTTTGTAAATTTCATTCAAGAAAAGTGGGGATTTTAGTGACGGATTTAGCAACGTAATATCCCTCGCTAATAAAAGCCTGAAATTAGCGACGGATTAGCGAGGATATTTCCTATATAATAAAATCCTTGAATTTGCGATGGATTTAGCGACAAATTTCCCTCGGTAATAAACCATTGAATTTGAGATGGATTTAGCGATGGAATATCCCTCACTAATAAACCCTTGAAATTAGCAACGTATTTAGTGACGGAATATTCCTAGCAAATAAAATCATTGATTTAGCGACAGATTTAGCGATGGATTTTCCCTTGCTAATAAAATCCATGATTTAGCTATGGATTTAGCTACGGATTTTACCTTGCTAATAAAATCATTTATTTAGTGATAGATTTAGGTATGTATTTTCCTTTGCTAAAATAATCCTTGATTTATTGATGGATTTAGAGATGAATTTTTTCTTGCTAATATAATCCATGATTTAGTGATGGACTTTCCTTGCTAATAAAATCCTTGATTTTGTGACAGATTTAGCGACGAACTATCACTTGATAATAAAATCTGTATTTTAGCTGCAGATATAGCGAGCGAATATCCCTAGCTAATAAAATCCATAAATTAGAGATGGAATTTCCGTAGAAAATAAAATCCTAAATTTTGTGACTGATTTAGGGACGCAATTTCCCTTGCTAATAAAATTTGTAATTTAGCGACATCTTTTCTCGAGCTAGTAAAATTCATAATATTGCGACGAATTTTCTCTACCTTATAAAATCCGTAATTTAGCTACGGATTTAGGGATGATATTTCCCAAGCCAATATTTAATTATATAATTTTTTTATTTATTATTTGTTTTAATATTTTATTTAAATTTGTTTATTAAATTTATGTTATTCGTTTATGGATGAGAAATCTTGATATACACATTCTCCTGTAAAATTAAAAAAATGATATAATAAATACTTAATTTAAAATATATAAAAATACAAAAAAATTATATTAATAAGGACTAAAATAACTATTTTAATGATGTATTAATTTTATAAAAAATTATACAAAAAATTTTGTAATATTTTTAATTAAGAAACTAAATAATTTAAATTAAAGTAACATTAAATAATTAATTCAATAAGTATACTAATTTTCGATAATTTAAAATTTAAATTAACATACATTAAAATTACTAATAATTTAAATGTAAATTAATTCATTGTATGATAAAATATAAAATAATATTATAAATATTATTGATGAATAAACTAGTAAATATTAATATTATTATAAGTATTAAACAAATTTTATGATTATAGAAAACTTTTAGATAAATAAATAATACAAATCTTGAAAATCTTGAAATATAATAAAAATATAATTTTTAATAAAGTTAAAAGAGAATAAAATAATAATTATAAATAAATATATGATGTTTAATCCTACTAAAATTTATAAAAATTAAACAATTGAGTAATATTTTTACAATTAACTTTAAACATTAAGTTTTTATTTCATATTATCTTTGTAAAAATAAATAAGAATTCTTAAAAATTTATAACCATAAAATAAAAATTTTTATAGATTATATAACATTAAGAGTATTTTATAACTTTTAGGCGAGCCCCTAGAAGACAAATCATCTTTTCATTCATGTCTTATTATATGAAGTTTGTTAATTTCGTACATATTTGATATTTTTATTATGAAAAACATATTTTTATTATTGTTTATATATTTATATTTAATTAAATAATAAAAAACTTGTAAGGTATTTGTTTTTCATTTGTACCTTGCTACATGCACATTAATTTTGTTGAAAATTTTGATAGTAAATAAAATTAATGAGTATTTTATATATATATATATATATATATATATATATATATATGTTTATTTAATGTTTTAATAATTAAAAATATAAATATTATCCTAAAATAAACATTTTCTCTCTCGAATTGACGCATCTCTAACAGAGGCCGATATCCTCCTCATTCCACCATTATCTCTCGTCGTTGATTATACGAAAAATCATTTGAGGTTTAAGTTTTTTTTTGTTATTGATTTAAGGTACGTTCATCGATTATCGGATTACTTAATCGAAGAGTAAGCATTTTTATTCTATTTTTTGTTTCCAATTTTCTTCTTTAATCACCATTCGGTATGCTTGGATAATGTATAAAAACTTCTTTTAAATGCTTAATGCATTTGTGATATAATGTATTGTCATTGTGTGGATTCTGATGCTTAATACTTTTTGTTCTGATGCATTCATCGATAATGGTTGTCATTTCTGATTTTCTTTTTAATCACCATACACACTATGATATAATGCTTTGATACTATTTTTGTTAACGAATTCCTCCTCATTCCTCCTCATATATAAACAGTATATATATTTAGGTTGCCAACTTTATATTTACAAAAATAGTTTACATCAATATTAATGTGTATTATATACGTAACTAGTATACATATTTAGGTATGCCGACTTGATATCTACATAAATAGTATATAATAAAATAATGATTGAATTAAAAAATGATTGAATTCAAAATAAAATAAAATAAAATTTTATATAATAAATAAATAACATAAATAAAATAAATACATAAATAAAATAATAAAATAATAAAATAATAGTTTAGCATGTCAAATTATATTAAATTGATTATACTCGATTGAATTAGTTTGAACTATTCTACTAACTTTTAAAAACTCAATAATATTCACACATGTAATAAAACACTTATATTTCTAATAATTTCAATATTTCTTCAATAGATGTCTTTTAGTGTGTGATTACTTGTTATCTTTCTTGTGTTAAAATTATATTTGTATCACTCATAATTTATTTTGTAATTAATATTTATATAAATTATTTAAATTATATTTAAGGTTTACGAGTTTAAAGGTTTAAGTATTTAGGGGCTTCGGGGTTTAGGAGTTTAGAAATTTATGTATTTTGGCATTTAATGGTTATAAGTTTTATTTAAACAATGATATAACAAAAGATTAATTTTTGTTATTTTTCTCATTTTTGAAGGTTATAAACTTTGAAAATATATCAATTTTTAAATTTTTTTTATATGTGAATACTATATTTAGTTGTGATAATCTTAATAATTATATATCATGTAAATTCAATATAAACAATTATATTGAAATATATTATATAAATGATCAAAAATTAAATTAATAAACTATTATTAATAAGATAGATATATTTAAATATATTTGCAAAACGTAAATTTATTCAAAATCAAAGTAAAATATATTACAAAATAATACTTTCTTTGATGTTTTTCTTCTTTTATAAGTTTATATTTTTTGTTATTAAAAATAACTTATTTAAATTATATTTGTCTTCCTCATAATTAATTTTTAATTTTAATTCTATAAAAATAAACTAATAATAATTAAAATGAATTTAAAATTATAATGAATACAAATAAAATAGAGATTAATTTATTATTCAGGATATACTAGTTTAATGGTTTCAGTATTTAGGTGTTTTTGGGTTTAGTGATTTATGTGTTTAGGGCTTTAGTGATATATAGTTTTATTTAAAGAATGAAAAAAAAAAAATTAAATTTTTTGATTTTTTTTTATTTTTTAAGTTTATAACCTTTGAAATTATAATAATTTTTAATTTTTTTAAAATTTGAATATAATATTCAGTAATAATAATCTTAATATTTATATATAATGTAAACTCAATTTTAAGAGATTTATTAATAGATATTATAATATGATCAATAAAGAATTAATAAACTATTATTAGTAAGAATGATATAAATTAAAATATAATTGCAAATCTAAAATGATTT
>JAREIK010000266.1:262074-281612 GCA_029783825.1 Sapria himalayana | reverse complement strand
TTTTTTAGTTTATTTTTATAGCAATATTAATTACAAAATCAATATTGAGTGAGACCAGTTTATAATTTAAATAAATTATTTTTTATCAAAAAAATAAGATTATAAAAAATAACAAAAATTTCAAAATTTTAAAATTTATGATTAATATAATTTACTTGATTTTGAATTATTTTGTGTCTACAAATTAATTTTAATAATATATATCTTATTAATAATAGTTTATTTAATTATTTTTGATCATTATTATAATATATATAAATACATTTTTTTATATTGAATCTACAACAAATATAATTATTAAGATTATTATAACTAAGTATGTATTCATATTTTAGAACTAATAAAAAATTATTATATTTTCAAAGGTTTTAACCTTTGAAATCACGAAAATTCATACAAATAAATTTGTTGTTATTTCATTGATTAAATAAAACCTATAAACACGAAATTGTGTAAACATATAAATCAATAAACTCATTAACCCCAAAACCTCAAAAAACTTAACCAATTAAATAGTATACCCTAAATATTAATCATAAATCTCATTTTTATTAGTATTCATTATTATTTTAAATATACATTTTAATTATTTTTAGTTTATTTTATAGAAATATAAATGAAAAAATAAATTATTAATGAGACAAATATAATTTAAATAATGTATTTTTCATCAAAAAATATATAGGCTTATAAATGGATACAAAAATTTAAAAATTTAAAAATAATATTTAGTAAAAATATTTCACTTTGATTTTGAATCATTTTAGGTTTTGTAAATATATTTTAAACAATATTTATTTATTAATAATTGTTTATTATTCTTTTGTATGATCATTATTATAATATATATCAATATAATTGTTTATATTGAATTTACATGATATATAATTATTAAGATTATCATAACTAAACATAGTATTCACATTTAAAAAAATTTAAAAATTGTGATAGTTTCAAAGGTTATATCCTTCAAAAATTAGAACAAATAACAAAAAAAATTTCTTGTTATTTTATTTTTAAATAAAACCGATAAACTACAAAATGCCTAAACACTTAAATCACTAAATTCTTAAATCCCAAAACTCATAATAATATAATCTTTTAAACCAGTATATTTTATCTTATTAATAATAGTTTTATTTAATATCTATCTTATTAATATATTTTACTTTGATTTTGAATCATTTTAGGTTTTGCAAATAAATTTTATTTAATATCTATCTTATTAATAATAGTTTATTAATTTATTTTATTATCGTCATTATAATATCTATTAATAAAATTTATTTATATTGAATTTACATAATATATAATTATTTAGATTATTATAACAAAATAATATTTTCATATTTTAAAAAAATTTAAAAATTATTAAGTTTTCAAAGGTTATAACTTTTGAAAAAGAGAAAAAATAAAAAAATAAATTTTTGTTATTACATTTTTAAATAAAATCTATAAACCACAAAATAGCTAAATTCTTAATGATTAAACTCCTAAACCCCAAAGCCCATAAATACATATGCCTTTAAATTAGTATACTCTAAATAATAAATAATAAATCTCATTTTTATTAGTATTCATTATAATTTTAAATATTCATTTTAATTTTTTATATGTTTATTTTTATTGAAATATTGATTACAAAATAAATTATTAGTGAGACGGATATAATTACAAAATATTAATTATAATGAATATTTAAAATTATAATGAATACAAATAAAATAGAGATTTATTATATATTATTCAAGATATACTAGTTTAATGTTTTAAGTATTTAGGTGTTTTGGGGTTTAGTGATTTAAGTTTTTAGGCCTTAAGTGATTTATAGTTTTTATTTAAAGAATGAAAAAATAAAAAATTTAATTTTTTGATTTTTTTTAATTTTTGAAGGTTATAACCTTTGAAAATATATTAATTTTAAATTTTTTAAATGTGAATATAATATTCAGTAATAATAATCTTAATAATTATATATAATGTAAATTCAATATAAATAATTTTATTAATAGATATTATACTAATGATCAATAAAAAATTAATAAACTATTATTAATAAGAATGTTATAAATTAAAATATAATTGCAAAATATAAAATGATTCAAAATAAAAATAAAATATATTACTAAATAATAAATTTTTGTTTTTAAAATTTTGCCTCTTTTTATAAGGATATATATTTTTTTGATGAAAAATAAATTATTTAAATTAGATTTGTCTCACTAATAATTTATTTTGAAATTAATATTTCTATAAAAACAAATTTATAAATAATTAAAATAAAAATATAAAATTATACTTAATAAAAATTAAATTGAGATTTATGAATTTTTATTAACGTACACATGTTTAATGGTTTATGTATTTAGAGGTTTTGTCGTTTAGGAGTTTAGAAATTTATGTTTTTAGGCATTTAGTGGTTTATAGGTTTTATTTAAACAATAAAAAAACAAAAAAAAATTTGTAATTTTTTATAATTTTCATTGGTTATAACCTTTGAAAAAATAATAATATTTAAATTTTTTTGAAATGTGAATACAATATTTAGTTATAATAATATTAATAAATATATATCATATAAATTAAATATAAAAAATTTTATTTATAGAAATATAATAATGATCAAAATTTAAATTATAAAACTATTAATAAAAAGATTGATATTAATTAAAAAATATTTACAAAACCCAAATTGATTCAAAATTAAAGTAAAAACTATTACTGGATAATAATTTTTAATTTTTAAATTTATAATTCTTTTATAAAGATATATTTTTTTTTGATTAAAAATAAATTAATTAAAATATATATGTCGCACTCATAATTTAATTTGTAATAAATATTTCTATAAAAATAAACTAATAAATAATTAAAATGAATATTTACAATTATAATAAATAGAAATAAAAATTAGATTTATTAATTATTAAGTAGTATATAGCGCTTTAATGGTTTATGTATTTAGGCATTATGAGGTTTAGGAGTTTACTAATTTAACTGTGTATGCATTTAGTGGTTTATATGTTTTATTAAAAAAATAAAATAATAAAAAATTTATTTTTATTATTTTTTGATATTTTGAAAGTTTATAACCTTTGAAAATATAATAATTTTTAAATTTCTTTTAAATGTGAATACAATATTTAGTTATAATAATCATTATAATTATATATCATATAAATTTAATATAAACATTTTATTGATAAATATTCTAATAATGATCAAAAAATGAATTAATAATCTATTATTAAAAAGATAGATATAAATTAAAATATAATTACAAAACCTAAAATGATTCAAAAGAAAAGCAAAATATATTACTATATAATAATTTTTTGTTTTGAATTTTTTTTTTCTTTTAAAAAGTTTATCAATAATTTTTTGATGAAAATTAATTTAAATAAATTATATTTGTCTAACTCAATTTATTTTGTAATTAATATTTATATATAAATAAACAAATAAATAATTAAAATGAATATTTAGAATTATAATGAAAAAAAAATGAGATTTATTATTTATTATTTAAGGATGCCAATTTAATTTAAATTAGATCTGTCTCACTAATAATTTATTTTGTAATTAATATTTCTATAAAATAAATTGATAAATAATTAAAATAAAAATTTGAAATTATACTGAATAAAATTTAAAATTAGATTTATGATTTATTATTACCGTACATCAGTTTAATGGTTTAAGTATTTAGAAGTTTTTTCATTAAGGATTTTAGTGATTTATGTTATTAGGCTTTTAGTGGTCTATACGTTTTATTTAAAAAAATAAAATATCAAAAAAATTTGCTATAATTTTTTCTCATTTTCATAGGTTATAACATTTAAAAATATAATAATATTTAAAATTTTTTGAAATTTTAATACAAATTTTGTTATAATAATATTAATTATTTTAAATCATATAAATTTAATATAAATAATTTTATTGATAGATATTATAATAATGATCAAAAATTAAATTTATAAACTATTAATATTAAGATTGATATTAATTAAAAATATTTACAAAACCCAAATTGATTCAAAATTAAAGTAACTTATATTACTTGATAATAATTTTTAATTTTTAAATATATGCTTCTTTTATAAGCGTATATATTTTTTAGATAAATAATATATTATTTAAATTATATATGTCCCACTCTTAATTTATTTTGTAATAAATTTTTCTAAATAAATACACTAATAAATAATTAAAATGAATATTTAAAAATATAATAAATAGCAATAAAAATAAGATTTATTAATTATTAAGTAGTATTTAGTGGTTTAATGGTTTATGTATTTAGGCATTACTGGGTTTAGGAGTTTACTGATTTAACTTTATATGCATTTAGTAGGGCTGCTCACGGGACTTAGAGATTCGCGAACCTACCCGAAGCCTTGTCCCAATAAAATCGGGACTTAGAAAATCTGTTGACTTAGACTTTTCGCGTCCTGTTCTGTCACGTATTTTTTCTTTTGGGATGGTTCCGGATCTTAACAATATGCCTCCCGAGAATCTTCCCGTCCTAAAAAACCGATACTAGAACCAAGAATATATATATATATATATATATATATATATATATATATATATATATATATATATATATATATATATATATATATATATAACATGAAGATGCCACTAATTTCGCTATTGCCCATCCAATTCCGACGCACCTATTTTTGTTCCGAAGAGTTCCATGCCACCTCACACCATGCCACCTCACACCATTCCAGCCTTGTTCAGTTAGGTCCAACCCTTGTCCATCACACTTTTGGTTGCCTTCACCGTGTCTAAGATGCCACAAGCCTTTTGGTTTGTTTTTCTGACGAGAATTGAGTATTAATTATTATTATTATGTGTCTCAGCCAGTTTTGTTAAGTATTTGTTATGGTGTTGTGGTTGGGCCGAATGAGTGAGCCGAATGTGTTACAGTCAGTTTTGTAGAGCATGATTGTTTGAAATATTTATATTTATGTATGCTTAACATATCATATTAATTAAAGGCAATGCAGATGGCACAATCCATCAGTAAACAATAAATATAATAATTTGATGATGATCACATCTCAAATGATCAAAGTATTGGTAAATCCAATCATCATTTTTTCACGAACCCTCCTATTGTTATGGCATGTTCTTTAATTCCAATTGTAAAAGAAAGTCAAGGTATATATGAAACTCAAGCTCATAAAAAGTATAAGTATGCTGTTTAGGAAACTTATGAGATATTAGTTGATTCAGAGGGAAATGAAACTGGTAGGGCAGCTTGTATATGGTGTAGGAATAAATACTTGGCAATAGTGATCAAGGTACTTCGGGTTTATGGAAATACTTTAGAAAGACTTGTAAAAAATTTCCACACAAAAAGGAATTAATACAAGCTCACAAAGGTAAAGACAAGTCACAATCTTTGTTGAGTTTAACTAAAGGTACTAGTTCAGAGGATAACAAATTAACTTGTTGGCAATTTGATCAATAACTAGTTAGGGAGGCTTTGGTGAAAATGATCATATAAGATGAATTTCCTTTTTGTTTTGTTAAGAGGGATGAGTTTAAAAAGTTTTATGAAGTTAGTGTGCCTCAATTTAAAAATCCATCTAGGCACTATGTGTTGAGGGATTGTTTTTTTCTTTGTGAAGGAAAAGAAGAAATTATTTGTGAGCATATCATCTCATTGTTGTACAGTTTCATTGACTACCGACACTTGGAGTAGTATTCAAAATTTGTCTTATATATGTTTGACTGTTCATTTCATTGATTCTCAATGGAATATGCATAAAAGGCTTTTGAACTTTTATGTAATTAAAAGTCTTTCTGGAGTTAATATTAGAAATGCTATTGAGTTTTGCATGAATGAATGGGGTTTGAGAAAGATGATGTTCATTACTATTGAAAATGCATCAAATAATGATGTTGCAGTTGAACAATTGAAAAAAAAGCTTGTGAAGAAAAGTTTTGTACCTTTGAGAGGCAAGCATTTTCATATGAGATGTTGTGATCATATCCTAAACTTAATTGTCAGAGATGACATTGCAGTAGTTGATGGCGCTATTCAAAAAATTAGAGGTGTGGTGAAATATGTGAGGAGCAGTCCTAAAAGATTAGATATGTTTATGTTTTGTGTTGAAGAAGCAAACTTGTCATATGGATCTTCATTGCAATTAGATTATCCTACAAGATGGAATTCAACTTTTTGATGCTACAAACTGATATAAAATATCAAAAAGAATATAATAAGTTGGAAGACAAAAAAAGGTTTTTGAAGGAGTTTGGTTTAAACGTTCCAACTGAGAGAGACTGAACAAACACCAAAATTTTGGCTCTTTCTTGAAAACATTTTATGAGGTAACTTGTAAATTTTCTAGCTCATAATATTCTACCTCTAGTGTTTATTTTCCTGAGATTATTCGAATTTTGAAAAAAAATTGAGCTTTGTGAAAATAGTAGAGATACAATGGTGTCTGAGATGGGTATGAAAATGAGTCATAAATTCAACAAATATTGGGTTCTCTTCAGTCAACAAATATTATGCTTTTTGTAGTAGTAGTGTTAGATCCTAGATATAAGCTCAAATATCTCAATGCTAAGTACACTTAGCATTATGGTGAGGAATTGTCTAAAAATTTGGTTAAAAAGGTTATAAATGCTTTAAATGAGATGATGGATGATTATAAAGATTTAAATGAAGCTGAATCAAAAGAAGATGATTTCTCTTCTACTATGTTGAAGAAAAATGATGATTTCTTTGATGGTAGTGATACTAATGTTGATGATTTTTTTGTTGAATTGGAGAAAGAACAAGAAGTTGCAGCTTTGGAAGAGTTGGATAGGTACTTGGAGGACAAACTTGAAAAAAATAGAATTGATTTTGATCTTATAAACTAGTGGAAGGTAAATGAGGTTAGGTGTCCTTCTTTGGAAAATGTAGGAAGGGATGTATTAGCTATCATAACATCTACTATGGCCTACAAATCTACATTTAGCCCTGGGGGGGAGAACTTAATAAAAATTTAGGAGCTCTTTAACACCTATTATAGCTGAAGTTCTCATATGTCTACAAGATTGGTTGAGAAGCTCAAACAAACCTATTGAAATTGAAGTATTTGTTCAAGACCTTGATGATAATGAATTAGGTTAGTATACAAATCTTGTAAATTTTAATTTCACTTTTACTTATTTTATTCATTAAATTTAATAAAAATATGGTTCAATTACAATTTTCAGAGGGGTCTAAAGATCCAAATATTCTTCCAACTATAGTTGGCCAACTAAATTTGGAATGGGTGTATTAAATTTTATAAGGTAATAATTTGGTTTTTTATTACTCTTTTAGCTTAGAAATTTATGTCTACATAATTAACACGTTTTCATCTTTGGTTGTACTTCTACAGTGGAGGAAGAAAAGGGAGGATTTGTAGAAGAGATAATTAATTGGGTTTAGATTTTCGTTGCTATTCCAGGATGGATTTTTGAAATGATTATTATCATGGTTATTATTAGTTGTATTTTTTTGTTATATTAAGCAACCTAATTTTAGAAATTACTTAAGTAGTAATTGATGCTACCAAAGTTTGTGGTAATCTTTAGCTATTCCTTAATATTTTAAGTAATTGTTTAAAAAATGTAGTATTGTTATTATGGTTAACTTTCACTCGGCTGAACAAAATCAACTTGTGAAAAAACAAAGAACCAAATTAAGGACACAACTTTGTCACGTTCTATTTAACATATATATCCTTTTCTCCACATCAAAGCTTTTGACAAGATAATGGAACTCGTTTGCGGTATTCAGCCTATTTGACAAAACAAAATTGGCTCAATTTGAGTTTGAAAGATGCATAACTAAGGAATGATTAATGGTACAACAAAAGGTTTCGACATGAACTAACTTGGCCAGTTTG
Source organism: Sapria himalayana (assembly GCA_029783825.1). Classification (NCBI taxonomy): domain Eukaryota; kingdom Viridiplantae; phylum Streptophyta; class Magnoliopsida; order Malpighiales; family Rafflesiaceae; genus Sapria; species Sapria himalayana. Next base: position 273,702 of record JAREIK010000266.1, on the reverse strand, counting down.
AAGAAAATAAATTGAAAAAAATGTCCGAACTCCATTTTGTCGCGGAACCATTTTCTTCTACCCAAAATTATTGATTTTCGTCCCCTCCCATCCTGATATTTTCAACCAATGGGACGGCTTTGGATCTTCAAAAAAAAATATCCGAACTATGGGAATGTACTGGAGATTTGTAATCCCAATTGTGTCCCATCCCATGAGCACCCCTAGCATTTAGTGGTTTATAGGTTTTATTTAAAAAATAAAATAAGAAAAAATTTACTATAACCTTTGAAACTATAACATTTTTAATTTTTTTTAAATGTGAATACTATATTTAGTTATGATACTCTTAATAATTATATATCATCTAAATTCAATATAAACAATTATATTGATAAATATTATAATAATGATCATACAAAAGATTAATAAACAATTATTAATAAGATAAATATTGTTTAAAATATATTTAGAAAACCTAAAATGATTCAAAATCAAATTGAAATATTTTACTAAATATTAATTTTAAATTTTTAAATTTTTGTATCCATTTATAAGCTTATATATTTTTTGATGAAAAATAAATTATTTAAATTATATTTGTCTAACTATTAATTTATTTTTTAATTTATATTTCTATAAAAATAAACTAATAAATAATTAAAATGTATATATAAAATTATAATGAATACTAATAAAAATGAGATTTATGATTTATTATTTAGGGTATACCTATTTAATAGTTTAAGTTTATTGTGATTTTAGGGTTAATGAGTATATTTATTTATATGTTTACACATTTAGGTTTTATTTATTGATTTATAGGTTTTATTTAATCAATGAAATAACAAAAAATTTATTTTTATGAATTTTTGTGAATTTCAAAGGTTATAACCTTCGAAAATATAATAATTTTTTAATAGTTCTAAAATATGAATACAATACTTAGTTATAATAATCTTAATAATTATATTTGATGTAAATTCAATATAAAAAATTTTATTAATATATATTATTTTGATGATCAAAAAATTAATTAATAAACTATTATTAATAAGACAGATATTAATTAAAATATATTTGCAGAACCCAAAATAATTCAAAATCAAAGTAAATTATATTACTAAATAAACTTTTAAATTTTTGAAATTTTGTTTATTTTTATAAGCTTATATTTTTTTTCATAAAAAATAATTTATATATATTATATATGTCTCACTTATTATTTATTTTGTAATTAATATTTCTATAAAAATAAAATAAAAAATAATTAAAATGAATATTTAATATTATAATGAATACAAATAAAAATGAATTTATTATTTATTATTTAGGTTATATAGGTTTAATGGTTTAAGTATTTAGGGGGTTTTGGGGTTTAAGAGTCTAGAGATTTAAATGTTTAGGCATTTAGTAGTTTATATGTTTTATTTAAATAATAAAATAATAAAAAATTATTTTTGTGATTTTTTATAATTTTTGAAGGTTATAACCTTTAAAGATATAATAATTTTTAAATCTTTTTCAAATGTGAATATAATATTTAGTTATAATAATTTAATAATTCTAAGACATTTTAATTGAATATAAGTAATTTTATTGTTCGATATTATAAAAATGATCAAATAACAAATTAATAAACTATTCTTAATAAGATTGATAATAATTAAAATATAATTGGAAAACATATATATAATGATTCAAAATCAAAGTAAATATATTACTAAATAATAATTTTTTGTTTTTAAATTTTTTCTTCTTTTTATAAGCTTATATTTTTTTGATAGAAAATAAATTATTAAAATTATAGTTGTCTGACTCATTATTTATTTTGTGATTGATATTTCTATAAAAATTAAACAAATAAATAATTAAAATGAATATTTAAAATTATAATGAATACAAATTAAAATGAGATTTATTATTTATTATATATGGTATACCAGTTTAATGGTTTGATTATTTAGTGGTTTATATGTTTTATTTATATAATAAGAATTAAAAATTCTATTTTTGATTTTTTCTGATTTTCAAAGTTTATAACCTCTGAAAATAAAATAATTTTTAAAATTATTTGAAATGTGAATACCATGTATAATTATATTAATCTTACTAATTATATATTATATAAATTCAATATAAATAATTTTAATGATAGATATTATAATAATGATCAAAAATTAAATTATTAAACTATTATTAATAATATTAATATTAATTAAAATATATTTACATAACACAAAATTATTCAAAATCAAATCAAAATATATTACTAAATAATAATATTTAATTTTTAAAATTTTCAAAGTTTTTAGAAGCTTATATTTTTTTTTATTAAAATAAATTATTAAATAATATTTGTCTCACTCGAAATTTAATTTTTATAAAAATTAAACTATAAATAATTAAAATTAATATTTAAAATTATAATAAATAGAAATAAAAATGAGATTTATTAAGTAGTATATAGATGTTAAAAGGTTTTTGTATTTAGGGGTTTCGGGATTTATGAGCTTACTGATTTAAGTAAGTAAGCATTTAATGATCTATAGGTTTTATTTAAAAAATGAAATAACATAAAATTTATTTTTTTTTATTTTTTCACATTTTCAATGGTTTTAACCATTGAAAATATAATAATTTTAAACTTTTTTTTAAAAAGTGAATACAATATTTAATTATAATAATCATTATATTTATATATCATATAAATTCAATATAAACATTTTTTTTTATAAATATTCTAATAATGATGAAAAAAAACTTAATAATCTATTATTAATAAGATATATATCAATTAAAATATATTTACAAAACCTAAAATGATTTAGAAGCAAAGCAAAATATATTACTATATAATAATTTTTTGTTTTAAAATTTTTTTTTCTTTTAAAAAGTTTATCTATATTATTTTGATGAAAATTAATTTATATAAATTATAATTGTGTAACTCATAATATATTTTGTAATTAATATTTATATAAAAATAAACAAATAAATTATTAAATTTGAATATTTAAAATTAAAATGAAAAAAAAATGAGATTTATTCTTTATTATTTAGGATATACCGGTTTAATTTAAATTAGATCTGTCTCACTAATAATTTATTTTGTAATTAATATTTCTAGAAAAATAAACTGATAAATAATTAAAATAAAAATTATAATTATACTGAATAATTAAAATAATTTATTTATTCTTTTCTCAACTCTAAAATGATTGCTAAAGATCTAACCAAAATAATAGGAGCTTTTACTTTATCTCTATTATGTCTCGTCATATTTGATGTTGAATCACTGGGCTATCAAAGGAAATTTGACTCAAGTACGCTAACAGACTAAACCAAAGTTGTACCCCAATGTGTTGAAAAATCTAGTTGTTGAGGATGCTATTTATATTGATTATTGTAATTTCTTCTAAAATATCTCTCATGCACACACTCAAAGCAATTTTTTTAAAACATAGTTCACCTCTAAAAAAATAACCACCTTGTAGCCTAATAGAACAAACTAGCCCCAGGGCAGTTTGAGTAGGGCAAGAAGTATGGGCTCTCTTTCAATCAAGAATCAAAAAATTTATTTTATTGGCGTGTCTAAGCCTTTTTTTTATATCCTAATGGATATGAAAAGTATCATTTATTTCTTTTTATATTAAATGAGTTATGTATACAAGCTCAAAATACCCAAAAAGGTGTAAATGAATCATATTTAAATGTATAAAAGGTTTTAATCATTGCTCAAAATATTAGTGTTGCATATTGACACTCGAGGTCACAAATCAAAGGAAAAAGTGATGTGATATTTCCAATCCCAAGAATTTTAGCTATAGAAAGTAATAAAGAGTAGTACTCATTCTTTAACTATTTCTAGGGTCATAACTTTTGCTCTTGAGGAATGTCCAAAGTTACATTCATTCCTAGTGCAATGACTTTGCAATATAAAGATAAAATGCACAAACTATGGTCATATCCAATTCTGTGACCCAGTATTATAGTGATTAAATATTTATTCATGATCATTCTTAATGCCATAACAATATGTTCAACAGAGAGACACAAGTTATGCCATATTCTCATCGATATGATTTTGTGTTCTAGAGACAAAATATACAATCATGACCATTGCTAATGCTACAATAATGTAAAGGAAGAAAGTGACTGAATCCATAACTCACCCCTTGAGTCATGACTTTGTGTTACATATACAAAAAAATAAATATGTGACATTCCTAAAAGTTGCGAATTTCAATTTAAATTTAACACTTAGTCATTTGATTATAAAAGTGCAAAACACAAGATTTAGGATTTAGGGTTTATGGGTTATGGTTATAGTTTCTGGTTTAAGGTTTAGGATTTAACGTTTAGGGTTTATGGTTTTTTTTTGTTTTTTTTTTGAAAATACACACTTTATTTATCATTTAGGCACACAACTTACAAGAGACTAAAAAGCTAACTAATTTAGGCCAGCCCATGAAATCCTATGCACCTTAATGATTCTATGCATAAAATACATAAAAAAATGTAATGCCTAATAATTCCAAGTGTACGAATACAACTAAAATCACCTGGCATTCCTAGACTTCAGAGTTGGCATTGAGTCATTATGCACACTGCGTCCTTTCCATTCGGATTTGTCCAAGCCTTTTGGAGGAACCTGAATGATGCACCATTTAAAACTATGCAAATATAAGATTGTGAATGTGTGTTACATGCAGCATCAAGCTTTTGCCTATGTCATTGCTATGCAAAGGAATACATTTAAAACTAAATACGCATAAATCCACAAGTCCATATCAACGACACTTTGTCAATTCATTCTCCCCTATGAATTCCACATTTTTTTGCTCCATGATCCTCAAAAGAGTATCTCTTGGGTTAGAATGCTTCCTCCTCGAGCTCCAAGAAGTTACTGTATGTTGCACCGACAAAATATCAAAAAATGCACATGCATCGTTGTGCATGTGTGATGAGGTCCATCTCACAATCTAATTATCTACGATTACAACTAAGCTAGAATACAAGTAAAATTACAAAATGCTATAAAGATGGGTCTTCTACTCCACGGAGTGTAGCATCGCCTAATGTGTATCAACCAAATGCATTAGTGGGCCCCACTTAGAGATACTCATGGGTCCAGTTGCCCTCATTGCATGCTACATAAAGAATAGACAAGATTGTGTGTGCGAGTATGTCATGATCCATCTCTACAAGTACATGCTGCATACAAAGTCCAAAATACAAATAAGACTACAAACATAAACAACAAGATTGAATCTTTCGCTCCCGTGTGGCTGGTCTAGACTCCATTGCTTATTGGCCCTGCTTGGTGATGCTTCGGATTTTGCCGGCTCTCCAATTAATCATGGATTACCTGCTACTTCTGTTGGGCGACTGTTGGGTTTTCTCCCGACCACTTTGCTCGGTCTCGTCGGTTGTCTGAATGTTATCATACCGGCTTGCTAGTGGGGCCCTCTATAAGCTGGTGGCCTATACTTCTGGCTACTCCCAGGACTTGCTGGCCCATCTAAATTCTACACCAAGATGGATAAGAATATGTGCATGAGTGTACTGTGGTCCATCCCTATGTGTGTGTGGTGTAGCAGTATCAGGTTTTAGGAGTTTAGTAATTTTAATATTTCGGTATTTTGTGGTTTATAGGTTTTATTTAAATAATTAAATAACAAAAAAATTATTTTTATGATTTTTTCTCATTTTCAAGGTTATAACCATTGAAAATATTATAATTTTTATTTTTTTTTTCAAATTATAATACAATATTTAATTATAATAATCATAAAAATTACATATCATGTAAATTCAATATAAATAATTTTATTGATCGATATTATAATACTAATCATAAAATAGATTAATAAACTATTATTAATATGATAGATATTAATTAAAATATATTTGCAAAACCTAAAACGATTTAAAATCAAAGTAAAATATATTACTAAATAATAATTTTTTATTTTTATATTTTTGATTCTTTTTATAAGCTAATAAATTTTTTTGATGAAGATAAATTATTTAAATTATAATTGTCTCATTCATAATTTTATTATGTAATTAATATTTCTATAAAATTAAACTAATAAATAATTAAAATGAATATTAAAATTATAATGAAGACAACTAAAAATGAGATTTATGATTATTTATTTAGGGTATACCGGTTTAATGGTTTAAGTATTTAGGAGTTTAGGAGTTTAGTGATTTAAGTGTTTAGGCATTTAGTAGTTTATATGTTTTATTTAAATAATGAAATAACAAAAAAATTATTTTTCAAATTTTTTATCAATTTTGAAACTTATAACCTTTATAAATATTATAATTTTTAAATTTTTTTCAAATGCGAATAAAATATTTAGTTATAATAAACATAATAATTATATATCATGTAGATGAAAATAAAAAATTTTATTGATATATATTAATAAACTAAATATAAATATAAATATAATAATGATCAAAAAATCAATTAATAAACTATTATTTATTGATAATTATATTTATATATTATTTATAAATACTTAAACCTTTAAAGATGGTTTAAATGTTTAAGTATTTAAAGGTTTTGGGGTTTTGGGGTTTTGGAGTTTAATGATTTAAGCGTTTAGGCATTAAGTAGTTGATAGGTTTTTATACAAACAATAAAATAACAAAAAATTTATTTTTGTGATTTTATCTCATTTTCAAAGATGATAACCTTTAAAAATATAATAATTTTTAAATTATTTTCAAATGTATATATAATATTTAGTTATAATAATATTAATAATATTATATCAAGTAAATTCAATATAAACAATTTTATTTATAAATATTCTAGTAATGATCAAAAAATAAATTAATAATCTATTATTAATATGATAGATATCAATAAAAATATAATTACAAAACCTAAAATGATTCAGAAGAAAAAGCAAAATATATTACTATATAATAATTTTTTGTTTTAAATTTTTTTTTTCTTTTAAAAAGTTTATCATTAATTTTTTGATGAAAAATAATTTATATAAATTATTTTTGTCTAACTCAATTTATTTCGTAATTAATATTTATATATATATAAACAAATAAATAATTATAATGAATATTTAAAATTATAATGAAAAAAATGAGATTTATTATTTATTATTTAGGGATACAGTTTTAATTTAAATTAGATCTGTCTCACTAATAATTAATTTTGTAATTAATATTTCTATAAAAAATAAACTAATAAATATTTAAAATGAATATTTAAAATTATAATGAATACAAATTAAAATGAGATTTAAGATTTATTATTGCTGTATATGTAATTTATATTTTGATAATCTGTTTTTATAACCAAATATTTTTTCTTTTTTAATATTTTCAAGTAAGTGTAGGAAAGGAAATATTAAGAGGCCGGGGATGCAGCAGTAGCACAATAACGGAGGTCTCACTGACCGGACAGCTGGCCGAAATAAGAGCAGAGCCTGACCCATCTCATGATCCGTCCCACTCCGGTTAAATGAACCGAGTTAAATTTTAATATAAAATGTTTTGTAATTTTATTTTCGGGTGGCTATTTTTGTACTCGTGGAACTGTTCATTGTCTCTCTCTCTTCTCTCTGTGTGATTTATCATTACTATTCTGTGTGCTACATACTATAAGATATTTCTGTTGCTTTTAATTTGTAATGCATAAATATTTTATGGTGGATTTAGCTAGTCGTACTGAGCGACTAGCGAACCACATTATTTTTGGTATTTATTACTTGTTTTTTGATTCTTTCATGGATGGTTGCTGAATTTTTATATATATATTGCTAGTTTTATGTTGTTTCTATGTTTCTGTAGCTCAATCTCACTACCGTAAAAGCACAATTGCCAAACAATTATATAAGGTATACCGGTTTAATGGATCGATTATTTAGGGGTTTTGTCGTTTAGGAGTTTAGAAATTTATGTTTTTAGGCATTTAGTGGTATATAGGTTTTATTTATATAATAAAAATAAAAATTTTTATTTTGATTTTTTTTAGATTTTGAAAGGTTATAACCTTTGAAAATAAAATAATTTTTAAAATCTTTTGAAATGTGAATACCATGTATAATTATATTAATCTTATTAATTATATATCATATAAATTCAATATAAATAATTTTAATGATAGATAAATAATAATAATCAAAAATTAAATTAATAAACTATTATTAATAATATAAATATTAATTAAAATATATTTACATAAAAAAAATGATTCAAAATCAAAAAAAAATATATTACTAAATAATAATATTTAATTTTAAAACTTTGCCATCTTTTTATAAGCTTATATTTTTTTATGATTAAAAATAAATTATTTAAATAATATCTGTGTCACTTGAAATTTATTTTATAATTAATTTTTCTAAAAAATTAAAATATAAATAATTAAAATGAATTTTTAAAATTTTAATAAATAAAAATAAAAATGAGATTTATATTTTATTAAGTAGTATACAGCTGTTATAAGGTTTATGTATTTATGGGGTTCGGGTTTTATGTGCTACTGATTTAAGTAAGTAAACATTTAGTGGTCTATAGTTTTTATTGAAAAAAGAAATAACAAAAAATTTATTTTTTGTATTCTTTCTCATTTATTAAGATTATAACCTTTGAAAATATAATAATTTTTAAATTTTTTTCAAAAATGAATACAATATTTATTTATAATAATCATAATAATTATATATCATATAAATTCAAAATAAACAATTTTATTGATATATATTCTAATATTATCAAAAAATAAATTAAAAATCTATTATGAATAACATTTGATATTACTTAAAATATAATATAATAACCTAAAATGATTCAAAAGCAAAGAAAAATATATTACTTAATAATAATTATTTGTTTTTAAATTTTTATTCTTTTTATAAGCTTATCTATTTTTGTTGAAAAATAACTTTTATAAATTATATTTTTAACTCATAATTTATTTTATAATTAATATATATATATATATATATATATATATATATATATATATATATATAACTTAACAATCAAAATGAATTTTTTTAATTATAAAGAAAACAAATAAAAATGAGATTTATTAATTATTATTTATGGTAAACCGGTTTTAAGTATTATCTATATAGGGGTATCAGGACTTTGTAGTTTAGTGATTTAAGTGTTTAGGCATTTAGTGATTTATATGTTTTATTTAAACAATGAAATAACGAAAAAAAATATTTTTTTATTTTTTCGCATGTTCAAAGGTTATAAACTTTGAAAATATAAAAATTTTAAAACTTTTTTCAAAAGTGAATACAATATTTAGTTATAAAAATTATTAAATTTATATATCTTATAAATTCAATATAAACATTTTTATTGATAAATATTCTAATAATGATCAAAAAATAAATTAATAATCTATTATTAATAAGTTAGATATCAATTAAATATAATTACTAAACCTAAAATGATTCAGAATCAAAGCAAAATATATTACTATTTAATATTTTTTTGTTTTTAATTTTTTTTTCTTTTATTAAGTTTATCTATAATTTTTTGTTGAAAAATAATTTATATAAATTATATTTGTATAACTAATAATTTATTTTGTAATTAATCTTTATATAAAAATAAACAAGTAAATAATTAAAATTATAATAAAAAAATAAAAATGAGATTTATTATTTATTATTTAGGATATATATTTTTAAAAAATTTATCTATTTAGGGTTTTCGAGATTTAGAAGTTATTGATTTAAGTATTTAGGCATTAAATGGTTTATAGGTTTTATTTAAACAATTAAATAACAAAAATTTTATTTTTCATATTTTTTCAAATGTACAAAGGTTATAACATTTGAAATTATAATAATTTTAAAATTTTTTAAAAATGTGAATACAATATTTAGTAATAATAAATATTATAACTATATATAATATAAACTAAATATAAACAATTTTATTTCTAGATATTATATCATTTATCAAAAAACAAATTAATAAACTATTATTAATATAATAGATATAAATTAAATATAATTAAAAAATCTAAAATGATTCAAAATCAAAGTAAAATTTATTACAAAATAATAATTTTTTTTTTAGTTTTTGCATCATTTTATAACATTATATGTTTTTTGATGAAAAATAAATTATTTAAATTATATTTGTATCACTCATAATTTATTTTGTAATTAATATTTCTATAAATTATTTAAATTATATTTAAGGTTTATGAGTTTAAAGGTTTAAGTATTTAGGGTCTTCGGGGTTTAGGAGTTTAGATATTTATGTATTTAGGCATTTAATGGTTTATAAGTTTTATTTAAATAATGATATAAGAAAATATTTATTTTTGTTATTTTTTCTCATTTTTGAAGGTTATAAACTTCGAAAATATAACAATTTTTAAATTTTTGTTATATGTGAATACTATATTTAGTTATGATAATCTTAATAATTATATATCATGTAAATTCAATATAAACAATTATATTGAAATATATTATATTAATGATCAAAAAATAAATTAATAAACTATTATTAATAAAATAGATATTATTTTAAATATATTTGCAAAACTTAATGTTATTCAAAATCAAAGTAAAATATATTATAAAATAATACTTTATTTGATGTTTTGATTCATTTTATAAGTTTATATTTTATGTTATTAAAAGTAAATTATTTAAATTATATTTGTCTTCCTCATAATTTAATTTTAATTTATAATTCTATAAAAATAAAGTATAAATAATTAAATGAATATTAAAATTATAATGAATACAAATAAATAGAGATTTATTATTTATTATTCAGAATATACTAGTTTAATGGTTTAAGTATTTAGGTGTTTTTGGGTTTTAGTGATTGAAGGGTTTAGGCCTTTAGTGATTTATTGTTTTTATTTAAAGAATGAAAAAATAAAAAATTTAATTATTTGATTTTTTTTTAATTTTTGAAGAATATAACCTTTGAAATTATAATAATTTTTATTTTTTTTAAATGTGAATATAATATTCAGTAATAACAATCTTAATAATTATATATAATGTAAACTCATATAAATAATTTTATTAATAGATATTATAATAATGATCAATAAAAAATTAATAAACAATTATTAATAAGAATCATATAAATTAAATATAATTGCAAAATCTAAAAATGATTCAAATAAAAATAAATATATTACTAAGTAATAAATTTTTAATTTTAAATTTTGCTCTATTTTTATAAGGATATATATTTTTATTAATGGAAAAATAATTATTTAATTTAGATCTATTCACTAATAATTTATTATGTAATTTATATTTCTATAAAAATAACTGATAAATAATTAAAATAAAAATTTAAAAGTTATACTAAATAAAAATAATATTGGATTTATGATATTTATTAATGTACACCTATTTAATAAGTTTATATTAAAGGTTTTGTCGTTTAGGAGTTTAGCAATTATGTTTTTAGACATTTAGTGGTTTAGGTTTTATTTAAAACAATAAATAACAAAAAACAATTGTACTTTTTTCTCATTTTCATAGATTATAACCTTTGAAAATATATAATATTTAAATTTTTTGAAATGTGAAAACAATATTTAGTTATAATAATATTAAATTATATATCATATAAATCATATAAACTATTTATTGATAGATA